>RJWM01009919.1:0-66221 GCA_004363535.1 Dasyprocta punctata | reverse complement strand
TGCTATCGCTAATAGTAATCTGCGTGCTCCGATGAGCTCCTGCTGCAAACCCTCATTTCATAAAATGGAGATGCCAGGAGTTAGCCAGGCCCAAAGCCGCTTACGGCTCTAACTCTCCTCAAGGGCAGCAAAGGGCAGATGGATTTGCTGTTGTTCTTCCCTTTTCCTCTGCCCTAATCCCCACCCTAAAAGAAGATCTCCTCCTTCCTGCCCTCCTCTCCTCCACCAGGTTCCTGTGACTAGAGCCCAAGACAATGCCTGAGCATCTCAGCAGGAAGCCCGTGGCACCACAGGCAAGGCAAGGCATATACAAAAGATTGCTAGGGGTTGAATTGTGTCCCTTAAGATGCTGAAGCCCTAACCTCCAGTGCCCTCTAATGTGACCTTATTTGGAAATAAGATTTTTGTAGATTATCAATTTAGCATGTGGGCATTACACATGGTTCTCATTCCACAATGACTGGTGTCCCTACAAAGGGGACGTTTGTATACAGAGACATGCACAGAAGGCGAACCCCCCACAAGGACAGGAGTGAAGATGTCACCTGCCAAGGAAGCACCAGTAGCTGGACAGAGGCCTGCAGCAGAGCCTTTCTGGTGCCTTCTGAGAGAGCCCAGCCCAGTCAGAACCTTGATCTTGGCCTTCAAGCCTCCAGCGCTAAGAGATAAGGACTCTCTGTTATTTAAGCTTACAGTATTTTGTTACCATGGCCCTAGGAAACTAAGGCAGAGCTTGGAACAGAAGGACAATGGAAGCCACTGCAGAGGATATTTTCACTTTGGAAGAAAAGAACCCAAGACAAAAGGAATTTCTCTACAACTGGATGTCCACTTCCACGGCCATCAATGTATGTTAGAAAGAGCTCAGGTTTTGGAAACAAGAGTATTTGAATCACTGCTCACCCCTTCCCAGTTGTAAAATGCACATAGAACCTGAGCTTGCATTTCTGCCCAGAGACTAAAACTAGAAAATGAGTGTAAAAACTGGTTTAAAGAAAGTGCCTGATTCAATAAACTGAAATTGTCACTGTTGTGGTTGTGTTGGCAATAGCTATTAAACTAAAACCGCAGAAATGCTCAGAAAAGAGGGCCAGGATGGCACAGGGGAGTGAGAGCTTGTGCAAGCTCCAAGCTGCAGGCTCCCTGTTCCAGCTGCTCACACAGCCCCCTTTCTCATGGCCACATGCCCAGTGCCCAGCAAGCAGGAACAGATCCAGGGCCGCCCCCACCCCGGTGTCCTTCGGGTCCTGTTTGGTGGGTGTCGGGTGATATGGCATCGGTGATTCATGACGCGGCAGCAGTAGCGCAAGGACTCCAGGCAGGTTATGAAGCCATCAATCTTGAGCTGAGATTCTCTGGAATGCTACAGCCAGAAAGGAGAGGTGGCGCAGGTCTGGGGGTTGGGTAGGGGGATGGTGTGAGAAAGGCCTTGCTGAGCAGCCCAGGCGATGTACGAAAAGAAAAAGGATCCATATTAAACAGCAGCTGCTAGCCAGGCGTGGTGGCACACGCCTTTAATCCCAGCACTCGGGAGGCTGAGGTAGGAGGAGCGTTGTGAGTTCGAGGCCTACTTGGACTACAATGCGAGCGCAAGGCTGGCCTGAGCTACATAGTGCGACCCTGCCTCAAAAAAACTAGGGCTGGGAGTTTGTCTCAGTGGCATAAGCGCCTGTCTGGCAGGCATGAGGCTGTGAGTTCGATCACTGGTGCCACAAAATAAATAAATAAATAAAAAATAAACAGCAGCTGCTGGAATATTGTCCTCCTCTCCTCTCTGACCCCAGCAGTGCCCTCCCTGCTGCCCCATCTCGCATGACCCAAAATGCACACAGGCTGAGTTCATTTCACCCAGGCCAAAACAGCCCTCAGGAAATTGCCACACTGGCTAATGAGCAGTTACCTGGCTTGGGTCATTTGAAAACCAAGGAGTCTTGGAACCTCTCAGCCTTACCCTGGACTCTGTCCTTGTCTGATCTGGAAATGCCCTTACAGCTCTTTCTCCTGCCATTTGCCACCCAGTCTCCCAACCTCCTGGCTCATTCCCAGCCTGGCCTCAAGCCATGGCCCCTGCTGAGAAAGACCCAACATTCAGACCCAAAGTTAGATCAGTCTGGATCCCAGAAGGAAGGGAAGATTCATAGCAAACAAGAGAAATGACAGAGAGTGGAATACGGAGACTGTTCGCAAAGGCATGGGAGCCTATAGAAAACCAGCCAGAGGCAGTACAGAGCAGGTTAGGGACAGCAGGGAGCCAGAACCACTCAAATCAGAAAAGGCAAGAGATGGGAAACTAGAAAGATGTGGGGAAAAAAAAAGAAAAACAGAAAAAAAAATTTGACAATAATTGTGGCAGAAAAAATAGCAAGCATGTTGCCACATGACTGTAATCTCAGTACTTTGCAGGTGGTAAGGCAGGAGGATTGTGAGTTCAAGCCCAGCCTGGGCGACTTAGTGACTTGGTAAGACCTTGTCCTAAAATAAAAACTTAAAAAAAGGACTGGGGATGTAATTCAGTGAGAATCTGCAGTATCACCAAACACACGCAGACATACACACACCATGGCAGCCCAGTGGAAGAGGAGTCGGGGAAATGAAGGCCCTGTCTTTTCATTTACACGCATCTCCCAGTGGCAAAACACAATAGGAAGAGGAGGGTAGTGAGATCATTGAAGAAATGCCTAATAGTCACCCCTCTCCATGGTGGCATCAGATGGAGAAGGGTAAGGGAGGATCTGGGGGGCGGGGGGGACAGATACACCCAACTCGGGCATATGATCAAATTCCAATTCTTTCATTTGCCAACTGTGTGACTTTGGGCTAGTATCTTAATTACTTCTAGCCCTGGTTTCTTGTCTATCAAAAAACAGTGAAATAAAACTTTCATTGTAAGCATACTATCATCAGAACAAAAAAAGTAATGTATGTGAAGTACTTTTCATAGTACTGACACATTATGCATGCTCAGCAAATATTAAGTATTTTTAGTCTTATCCAGACTTCAATTAATTCCTATCTCTTCTGTTACGCTTTGTTTAGTTTTTCCTTTATTTCCCCTTTACAGAGTTTCTATAGCCTATAGTGGAAAGGTGTTTCTGTTGTTGGATTGTTGTCATACTTAGGACTGTTATGATCTGTATCTAGATGTCCCGCCAAAGCCTCATGTGGTCATAGGGTTTTGTTGGAGGTGGCTGAATCTAGGGTGTGTGATTGTGCGATGCTGGGATTAAGGGTGCTGGAATTAAGGGTGAGTGATTGCTGGATGAGTCTGCTGATGGCACTGGCACCACCTCAATTCCAACAGACTGGTTACATTTGTCTCTTTCTCCCTTGTTGCTTTTACTACCTCATGGGTGCCATGAACTGTTTCTCCTCTGTGACTCCCCTCTGCCATACACCATTCTGCCTCGGAGTGAGTCAACTATGGACTGAAACCTCTACAAACGGTGAGATAAATAAACCTTCCCTCTCTTAACTTTTTTTTTTTTTTTCTTGAGACGTAGTCTCACCATATAGTCCAGGCTGGCCTGAAACTCACTATGTAACCCAGGCTAGCCTCCAACTCACAGCAATCTTCCTGTTTTAGCCTCCCAAGTGCTGGGATTATAGGCATGCACCACCACACTCAGTGGTTCCTCCCTTTATTTTGGGTGTCAGGTATTTCGTCTCAGGAACGAGAAAAGTAACTAAAACAACCTTTCTGACTTCAAGATTAAAATAATCGCCAATATTTTCTTCTGTTCATAAATGTTATGTTTGAATCTTTTATCATCTGGAATTTATTTTGTTGTAAAACAAGAGCTGCAAACACAAATGTACAGGCAGATTGCATAGATAAGCCAGGCAGGTTGTTTATATGAATACAAATGACCAGGCAGGGTTGAGGTCAGAGTGGTGAACTGAAATGAAAACAAGTCCCCTAAAAGGAGTAATTACTATTCAGTTCTTATTCATTCCAAAAGCACATTTAACTTTTTTCAAGTTGACATTTTGGAAATCATGGTAAAATACATATAACATCATATTTACCATCTCAGTCATTTCACAGTGCAAAATTACATACCAGATTATCGCATGCCACCTCCAGCAGGTTGGCATCCACTAATGTCTTCCCATTGAATTTAAGAGTGAAGCCTAGAGCCAGCTGTGGCCTTTGGTCTTCCTCAACCTGCCAGTTGCCTGCCTCTAAGTTCTAGGAGCTTCTGTCCACCCCTTCTCACTCCTTGTGCTGCAGCCCCCTCCATTCACCTCCTCTGCCTGCAGCCATCAAGCCTGTGGCCACCTGAAGATCCTTGTGCTTCCTGCATCTCCCCCCAACCTCCCACAGAGATCTTGCTGAGCTCCCTACATAAAACACATATATTAATATAAACTCTCTTAGTGTTGAAAAGCCAAAAGTGAATGCAACTTCTTTCTGTCCAGCCTTCAGTTTCAGCGAAGCTGAGTCAGGTCTCGATCTGGGCCCCTTAGGTGGTAATCAGGTAGAGTTCAGCATCTTCCTCCCACCAAAATGACTGGCCAGGGGACCAAAACCCACTTTTTAAAATAAGCCACCATTACTGAATTGAAATGTCACTTCCAGCATATTCCAAACTCCCATATTTATTTGGGTTTGTGTCTAGACTCTATTTTTCTATTCCTATTCTAGCCGCCCCATAGATTTTTAAATTACTTTGGCTTCATAATACATTTTAATTTCTGACAATATCTTCATATCTAGCTCTCTATGCATAATGCTTCTTTTCTTTTCACACTTTCTCCCGCTATTTCACATGGCTTGTTTTCAAGATATGTGAATGTAAGCATTATTTTGTCAAATTCTTCCTAAATATCCTGTTTGTGTTTTGGTTAGAATCATAGTGAATTTATAGATTAAATTTGAGAAATTGATATAATTACAAAGTCTAATCATCTTATTTCAAGATCAGTACATCTTTCTATTTATGCAATTCAAAAAAATAAATCTCACTAGAGACTCACTTTCCTTTCATAGACACCATACCTACATCTCTTGCCATCGTTATGCCTGGGTATTTTTTCTGTTATTATGACAGGAAAAAGTTTTTCCCCATTACATTTTCTGATAAGTTATTGTTTACTTCAATTATTAATAGTTTTTAACTACTCAGTTTTTCCAGGTTTGTACTCATATCTAAAAATACTTGTTTTTCAATTTCCTTTATAACGTGTCTTTTATTCAACATGTATACCATTGTCTCTAAAATGATGTGGAAGAATTGTGATAATGGGCATCTTTTTTCTTATCCATAGCCTTAACAAGAATGTTTTTTTAAATTTTAAGCATGTATTTTAAGCATGTCATTGGCTTTTTATGTGAAAGAAGTGTCCTTCTATCCTGAATTTAAATCAGAAAATGTTGAATTTGTCCTTCCTGGGCTTCGTGGATCTTCCCCTACCTTCCGTGTGTTTTCATTCGGCAGCCATTGAGATGATCCCAAGAAGGACTATCCTAGTTTGACTCCCACAGGGAGATCACTCCAGACCCCACAATGAGTACTCCAGAGTTCCAGCCTCCAAAGCTAAGCCTACACACTGTTGACCTGACCACCACCCCCATGGCTGTAACAAGTCCCTAGAGCTCCATTGTAACAGAAAATGGTTCCCCCAGTCAGCATATTTCGGTTTCTTAGTTGCACAGGTAATGGTTCCTGCTCTAGGTCCAGTTGCTCCTGTCTCTTAGAAATAGCTGGTCACTGTGACTGTATAGACCAATCCCCAATTGACAAGCCATTCTGCCTCTGTACTTCCTACTTGCTTATCCTATATAAGCCCTAGACCACCAGAGATCAGGGCCTGATATTCTAGGAGTGATCCTGATCAGTGACTGTCAATGTAAATAAATCTGTCTCCAAATCCCGGGTGTCGTTTTGGTGTTTCTGCTTGCCGCTGCACAGTCCGTGCCTGGCAATAATCACCACTCACAGTGATGTTGCCCAGGAAGCTGATCTCCGAAGGAGGGATTTAGCTCCCTCAGAAATTGTGACAGGTGTTCACCTCAAGACTTTCAGGACTAATTTCACCAGCTCTGGTAGCCCTATTTATCTTCCTTCCTATCTTACTCATAACCTCACATGAAAGTGTTCCGTACAAATGCCACCCAGTTTTCCCCTTATCCATACCCCAGTTTTCCCTTTATCCATACCCAATACCCAATACCCTTCTGTCTTTTATCAACCATCCACAGATGTAAGACCTTCTCTGAGCATTTCCATTGCCTTCTTGCTCAGCACCCAGACTCTGTCCTGAGCTCTTGCTTCTCCAGATCCCCTCAAATGAAGGCTGTTATCTGTCTGCGCCCCATGTGCCACAGTCTGGGGTGCAGCCAATGTCTTCCCTGTTCTTCTGTGCTGCTCCCGGGCTATTCTTCACCTTTCCTTTAAGTCCTGCAGTCCTCTGAGGCACAGCACCCATTACCCCTGTTTCAGTTAGGTACCAAGCATCCCCTCGTCTCACTGCAGCGATCCCTTCACTGTTCTCGTCACTGTTTGACATCACGTCATGTTGATACAGATGACTTGTACAACACCCAGTCCTTTCATATCCTTGAACTCCTCACTTTCAGTGAATTGAAGATTGCCCTCCAATTATGCTTGTGTCCTATACTTGTCTTTCCCAATAACTGCACCTTCTTCCTGTTCAGACTGTCAACTACTCTTCTTCCCACTCAGCCTCACACCACTGCTCCAAAACTATTTGAATCCTGCTCTGGTTTGAATATTGTTTGTCCCCTCCCAAACTCATGTTGAAATTTGCTTGCCATTGTAATAGTGTTGAGTGGGGGGCTTTTAAGAGATGATTGCTCATTAAGAGAGATAATGGGTTTTTTGTTGGTTTTGGGGGTTTTTTTTGTTTGTTTGTTCGTTTGTTTGTACGTGAGTTTTGTTCTCTGGATTAATTACCAAGAGAGTAGGTAGTTGCAAAGTGAAATTGCCCTCGTGTCTTCCTCTACTATACATGCTCACTTGCCTCCTGCTTTCTGCGCTAAGTTGTAGTAGCTCAAGGTTTTTGCCGGCACTTGAATGCCTAACCTCCAGAACAGTCAGTTAAAATAACTTTTTCCTTATAAATTACCCAGTCTCAGGCATTCTGTAACAGGAACAGAAAACATACTAAGAAAAGCTGTATCAATAATTTCCTGGTTTCTCTGCACTGGTTTCTCCTCTTTTGATCTCTAAAATTTCTCTCTAGCTTTTTCTTGTCCTTTCATTTCTTATTATTCAACTTAGATTCCAAATTTAATAAGTATAATTTCTCTCTTCTACACACCCTCATCTTCTTTGTTCTTTATTAACTTTATCCTACAAAACCCTAATTTATTCTACTCACCTCCATTGAAGCAGTAGGACTTGACTACTCAAAACTTTTCCTGTTTTTCCTACTTTCTTATTCTACTCTCCAATATGACAATTTCACCCCATGGCATAGACTGGTAATCATGCAATATAGCTGTATTCCTCCTGAGCTGTAGAATTGTTAGTTGGACATAAGACTTCCCAGAATTAAGACTACATTTCCCAGTTGACATTACTTTTTGGTGTGGGTCAGTGGCTAAATTTTGGCCTGTGGAATTTATATAGAATTTTCAGATAGCAACTTTTGGAGACATTCTGTTAAAAAAACACATTCAATTTGCCCCCTCTTTTATTATTCTGCTGCTTATAATGGAGATGTGACACCTAGAGTTTAATTTCGGATCATGGGGATAAGGCATATGTCCTAGGAATGCCTGAATGGATAGCCAGAGAGAGAAGTGATTCCCAAGAACTTTATAAGGTAGAATAACTTTATAGGGCACAGCAGAGTTAGATAGCCAACTTCCGAACTTCTAACTCACTTAACTTTTCTTATTTTGAGTAGTCTCATATAAGAATAAAATTTTAAATATACGTTCTTTCCTTAAACCTTCAGCACCTTCCCCTACTCCTAATTTTCAATCGATAATCATCTTGCTTCTCATCTCACTGAGAACATAGAAGCAATCAACACAGAATTTCTGCACAGACCTACCACCATTCTATGAAACCTACTCTCATCTGTGCACTCATCTTCTGCCTGTCCTTCCTTGAGGGTGCGTGAGCTGGACTGCTCCCACCTCTCACTCACATGCACTCACGTGTTACCTTCTCTCCCATTCAAGGACTTTTGTCCTCAGTTGTCCTTCCCTCTCTTGCATCAGCAACTTTTGTTTTCTGAAGGATCTCTCCAAACAATGTAAAATATTTCACTTTCTCTGGTTTTAAAACAGATCCCAAATCGCCATTATTCTTCATCTCCCATACCATTTTCCCTCTTGCTTCACAACACAACCCTTTACTCAGCAGATGTCTCTTGTCAAAGTTCCCATTTCCTCTGCTCCCATTCTTTTATGAACATAATTCCACCAGCTTTAATCTTCATCATAGAAATATCCTAGTCAAGGTCATCATGACCTCTACTTTCCCAAACCCAAAGGTTTACTCTCAGGCCTCCTGTTACCTGATACCTGAACAGCATTTAGCATAGTTAAGAAACACCTCTGTCTTCAGCCTTCACTTGGTTTCAGGGACAATACTCTTTCTTGATTTTCTTTCTGCTTCACAGGTTGCTCTTTCTCAGTTTCTGTACTGGTTCTTTCTCATTTTCCTGACCTCTAAGTGATTGTTTGTCCTTGGCCTCAGGTCACAGACCTCTTCTAATTTCATCCAGCCTGTAGCTTCAGTTGCCATCTGTATGCTGATTGCTTTTCATTTCATATTTGTGAATCTGACCTCTTCCTTGAACTCCAGACCTGTATTTCCAACTGTCTATTCAACATCTCCAATTGAATGAGCAATAAGCATTTCAAACTCAACATAGCCCAAATCAAATTCTTGAAAATACTAGACTCATCATGCAAGCAGGAAAAGTCAGGCTGGCCTCAGATGAACATGCCCATATTGACACTGATTACTGTCCTCCAAGCAGCACCATCCTAACAAATTGTTCCTCAATTCTTCCAGCTGCCCAGTCCAAAATCCCCTGGAGCTTCTTGACTCCTCTTTCTTTCTCTTTTTATTCTTGATCCCTGCCCTATTTGTCACTTTTACTACCATAAACCATCAGCAGATTCTGTCCACTCTGCCTCAAGAATGAGGTCAGAAACTCACTTTTCTACCTCCACAATTATTATCTTTACCCAAGCTGCCATTATCTTTTGATGGGACAACTACAAGGGCTCCACAACTACTCCATTCCCCAGCTGACTCCTTGATGTCACCTGCAATCACTGTGCCCATCTCCCACTCTCTTCCAGCCACACACTATCCCCTTCCTGTCCCCGCAATATGTCGAAGAGGTCCCTCTTCTAGAGCCTTTCCCCAGCAGCTCCTAGTGTTTGAATTGCTCTTACCCCTGAAACTCATGTTTCCCTCCTTCCATTCTGATTGAGTACCTGCTTAGGAGCTACCTTCCTAGAATCTTCCCTGCCTGTCCTATCTAAAATAGCAGCCTGCTCTACCACCTCATCATTTGCTAGCACTTACATTGTCATACTTTTCCTTGTAGCACCTACCACCACCTGATACTATATTATTTATGTGTTTATTTCTTTGTTTCATACTATACTATGTGTTTATTTCTTTGCTTCATTTATGTCTGTTTGCATTGAAAATGTAAACTCCCCACCAATGCAAGGACTTTTTCTGTTTATATCCAGCACCCAGAACTGTGCATTATAGTGGTGGCATCAAGCCTCTTCACTATTGCATTTATTCTTTAAGTTTCATGAAGGTAGAATTTAGCTTCAGCAACAGGTAGTAGGAGACAGGATGAGAACTTGCTGATGATCACCCTCTTACAAGAAGAGGGCTCTCTACTTCAGATGCAGAAGGTCCAGGGTCTAATCCTGGCTACTCTACTACAATTTAGGGAAATAGCATCATATAAGAGACAAGGAGGAAGAAGAAAAAGAACCTTCTCACTAGGGATGGGGAAGAGGTAGTTGTGTTCTCATCTACCATGATCTAGAGTACAGCTTCTGTCCTTACTGGTCTGCGAGTTACGACTGGTCTTGCCTCAGATACCACTATTCCCACTGTTCTTGCCAAGTTTTAACAGAGTTACTTGAATAAATATTTCCTCATATTTCTACAGTGGCCTTTGATCCATTTCTAGAGATTGATTGTGTTTTGGAATAATTTTCACCAATTTTGCTGGGAGACATGTCCATGATCTCCTATACCATCTTGCCAGGAGTAACACTTCTATTCCACACAGGTCATCTTGTCTAGCTCCCATTCTGCTAGGCTATCATCCTGGCTAATTTTTAAATTTAATCCTAAGGAGGAAAGAAAGAAGGGAAGAAGGAAAAAGACATAGATTCATATATATACATAAGATAGCTAAGATGACTATACTACTAATTCTATTAGTTCTTGGAAAAGAACAGTTAATGTGCATATGATTAGATCAATTTTGTATGTCTATATCTGGTAATCTAAGCAACCCTTTGAAGGTAACAATATGCAATATTACAACCAATGTTAAATTCCTATCATCTTGTTTTGAAAACCTATACTGTCATTGTTTTGGGTTTGTTGTAGTGGTTGTTTGTTTCTTTTACTTTTTGTTTTCCTTTTCTGTGTTTTTTTCTCTTAAATCAAAAAATAAAGTAAAATAAATTTTATACCTAAAATGTAGAGGTTTGAGTTAATCATAGTCCTCAGTATAGAGTGTATACTTGTATTATCCCCTGTGCTGGGCACTTGTGCTGTGTTATTTTTTAAAATTTACCTCTTTTTATTTCAATTCTTCCCTCTCATTCCAGTTCCAAACTCCCAGGCAGCCAGACTACTGTGTTTATTGAATACCTTTTTGCTCTTTGTGTCATCTAGAAGGTGTGTCCTGTTCCGTATCATCTTTTTCTTTCTTTTCTCACTGAGCACCGTTTTTAGGACCTATCAAAACTACATTCAGTCTCCAGCTTTTAATGCCACATGGTGCTCTGTGATGTGCACTCAGCCCATCCCACTTGCCCATACAGCCTGCCATGGACACCCAGCAACCCCTCAGCTCCCTTCACACAAATAGCACTTTTCTTCTCATGGGTCTGTGTGAGCTATATCTTAGCTCTATTGCAGAAGTGGCATTGCTGGACAGAGTCCGCTTGTAGGTCATTTGCCTAAGTGAGCCCAGACTGCTCTTCAGAATGTCTGCATCACACTGTAGCCCTCCAGCCCCGCACCAGGGCTCTGGCAGCCTCACCTTCCCATCAGTGTTTGGTATTATGCTAATCTTGCCAGCCTAATAGGTATAAAGCAATGTGTCATTGTTGTTTTAATTTGCATTTCTTTTATCTCTAATTAATTTCAGCTTCTCCTCATACACTTAATAACCCTTACGGCTTCTTCCTTTCTAAACTGTATATCTTTATAAGCAAAGTCTTTGTTCATGTGTAATATGTGTTTGATACCATGTTAAGTGATTTATATATCATTCAATTCACGTAATGACCCCGTGACACAAGTAGGCTTCCTTTTCCCATAACTAAACCTATGATTTAGAAAATTTTAATAACTCTCTCAGTGTCATATACATTTAATTTGATGCAGATCCATGACTTAAACCCAAGTCTTTCTGGCTCTAACTCCTACTCCTAATCATAATAATGCAGTTTCTCATTGGTCATCTGCCCAACAGAGACTTCTCATGTTGACGAATATTGGGCAAGACAGTTAGAGTCTGTCTTAGGGGTTTTTAATGCATTAATTCCTTTAACAAGTATTTATCAAGCATCACATTAGATGCTGAAGATAGAGAAATAAATTAAGCAGAAAAGTCCTTCTCTTGTAGAGCTTAGAGTCTAATAGGGAAGATAAATATTAAACAAATATATAATCATTTATGCATTATAATTATGAAAAGACTTATTAAGAAGTACAGGCAGACTTAATCAGTCAATCTTTTCTGAAAGCTATACTGAGATCAAAACAACAGAAAAAGTAGCATAGCCAGCATGCGGGAGGAGTTAGATGTCCCGTGTCCAAAGAAGTCATCAGGGACAGAGAAGGAAGCATGGAGGAGGAGGGCAGAGAGCCTGATGAGGCAGGGACAAGCATGACTCTTGAGAACGCTGCTGCCAAGAATGTTCATGGGTGCAACCACTTTGGAAAGCAATTTGACAATACCTAGTAAAGCCAGAAAGCATAATCTCCATTGCATAACAATTTATTTGTTACCTATAAGCTCTAAAGACACTATCACAGATGCATACAAGGAAGTTCATTACAGCACAGTTTATTACAGTAAAACATCAAGGAAAAATCTAAATGCTCATCAATAGAAGAATTAATAAATAAGCTGTGGGATGACAACAGACAATAAAATACAATACAATAGTTAAAGGGGTAAGATACATATATGCATATTGACTCAAAACTGTTCAAAGGGTATAAAATAGCTATTCAAGGGGTGACCAAAATATGGAGCAGAAAACACAGGCCCCATTAAAAATTCCTCCTCACTTTGAACATACTTAATCCCTTTTTCTTACCACTTGCTAAAGCAGTTCTGGAAGTCTCATTTTGTGTGTCTTTATAAGGTGTGGTAAGAATTATGGTGATTGCTGCATCCAAGCACCAACAGAAAGGCAGGCTCATAAAAACATTATGGTGTGTCCTTATGCACCTTATTCACCAGGTATGGCACCATGTGGCTTCTAGCTCTTTCTCAAAATCAAAATAACCATAAAAGGTAATTGTTTTGAATTAATTCAGGACATCATCAGGGAAGCCATGACAGAACAACTAAAGACACTCACAAAAGAGAATATCCCAATGGCAATGTGTCTTTTATTGCAATAATTTTTAAAATTTAAACATTTGCAGTATTTGTGCCTCAACTTCACATACAGTGTAAAAGATTTACACAGACGTTAAAAACTCAAAGCATCCTGTATTTGTTTTTCATAGATATATTTTCCAGTAGAAAAATTATAAAAGCAAAGACTGAGAAGAATACAGAGCAAATTCACAAAAGAAGTTTTCTCTAAAAGTGGGGATCAAATGTTGAACAGGAGGTGAGAAAAAAGAAAGATTAGTTTGATCTGTATTATTCTATTTCTTTTATTAAAAGAACATAAGACAAAAGATACAAGTGTTTCCATTTTTAAATTCTGGATAGTGGGTACATAGATGTTTGTTAGCTTTATATTTGGGGGTATTAATTTTTTAATATTTAAAGGAACAACAATGTATATAAAAACAAATTACCTAAGCTTTATTTAGTTCATTAAAATGGTATAATATGCAAAATGTTAAACCCCAGGTTGCAGAGTGTACGGAATATCTTTTTCCAATAGTGATACTTTCCCTTCTCTCTCTGCTTTCTGGCCACCATGTCGTGAGCAGCTTACCTGTTTGGCAGGCCCCTTCACCATGTCATTTCTGCATTTAATCCTGCCAATAATAAACTGAAACTTCTGAAACTATAAGCCAAAATAAATCTCTCTTCCTTTAAGTTGTGGACATTGGGTATTCGGTCTCAGCAATAAAGAACGTGACTAGGACAGATTCACACATCCTAAGCAAGGACTTGACCACTGACATCCCCTGTCCATGTGCTGGAAACTTAATCCTCAATACAACTGTGTTAAGGGGTAAGACCTTTAAGAGGTGATTAGGTCTCAAATGCTCTGCCTGCAAGAACAGATTAGTGTCATCAATTTGAGAGTGGGTTAGTTATTGCAGCACGGGCTCCTGATAAAACGATGGGTTCAGCTCCCTTGTGTCTCTTTTCCACATGCTCTCATCATACAGTGGCTTCTGCCATGTTATGACATAGAATGAAGGCCCACACCAGGTTCAAGCCTCTGGTTTTATATTTCCTGGTTTCCAGAACCATGAGCCAAATACACTTCTCTTGTTTGTAAATTACCTTGCCCATGGAATTCTGTTGCAAGAACCAAAACAGATTAAGATACCTTTTTTAATAGGGCGAGGCATTCAACTTAAAGAACGTAATCTTGATATTTGTTAGGAGGCATTGAGAACATGATATTCAGGCTACCTCAATGACTACAGTTCATTGTACCAGGAGAAAGCAATGAAATAAAGTTCATAGTATATCTGCATGTAATACAGCTGTAGTCACAGGGTCACTTTTTAGAATTGGCATTTGTTACTCCCTGTTCTATTCACTCCACCACTGTTAGTGCAACTAAAACCCATTATCCCTCTATTAGAGTTAGCTCACACACACACACACACACACACACACACACACACACACAAAACAGAACAACGGTGAGAACTATTTGTAGTTTCAAGAAATTTTATTGATCATGATCACATGATCACTGCCCTGGGAGTGTTGGACAACAACTAAGCCAGGTTGGACACAGAAAGGGAAAACTAGAAATGATTTTTAAGAAGTGGCTTTACTGGCAGAGTCTGCTTATAGGTAATTTCCCTAAATATATACAGACTGCTCTCCACAGTCATTTGCCTCCCTCTTGCCATGCACAAGGGCTGTGGTAGCCCAACCTTCCCACCAGCACTTGGTATTATCCCACCACCACTCGGAACATTCTTGTAGTTTCTTTAGGCTCCATCCAGCACAGTGCACTTCCTCCCAAAGATATGGTTCCTGTTGTTGTCTCCTGTGTTTGGTCCATTTTTGATGTGTCAGGATCAGAATTGCCCTCTGAAGACCTCAATTTCTTTAACATTTATCTAGACCTGGACTTGAATTTCTATTGGAAGAATTCAAGAAGTCATGTATATTCTAACACAATTAGCTAGGGATAAAAAGAAGAAAAATATGATTATCGAATGTGTGGTCATTCATAGCTATTTCATTCTGAGAAGATAAATTGGGTGAGTGGCAGAAAATTGAGGTGACAAAAACTGGGTCTAGCAATTCAATTTCTATCCATAAATTCTAAAGACATTGCCACACACAGGGTGATGGCTGTCCTCCAATAGCTTCACAACTAAATCAGGTAGAGATATGGAACAATTTTGATGTTTTGGGACAATTTATATGGTACAAAGATTATGCATTCCTTGAAAATTGAAAATTTCCACTGATGAAGTCCTAAATTTGAGAACATTTATTTATGAGAAAGCAACGTGTTGGTCAACTTGTCAAAAAACTGAAATACACTCAACAACTACAAAATGCTTGTTCTTCTCAAGAGCAAACAGAATTCTTCAGGGTAAATCATACCTTAGAACACAAAATAATCTTACCAAATTCAGGAAGGTTGAAATCATGTCAAGTATCTCTTCTAACCACAGTGACGTGAAACAAGAAATCAATAATAGGAGAAAATTAGGAAATTCACAAATACATGGAATTCACATAATACACTCTTAACAACCAGCGAGCCAAAAAAGAAATCAAAAGGGAAATCAGCAGGTGTGGTAATGCACACCTGTAATCTCAGCACACCAAGAGCCTGAGGCCAAACCCAGCACCTCAACAACATAGTGAGATACTTATTTCTAAATTTAAAACAAACAAACAAAAAACATTTAAAGGTCGGGATGAAGTTCAGTGTGAAGGCTCTGGCTTCAGCCTCCAGAATGAAGGAAAGAAAATAGAGCAGGAAAAGGAGAAAGAAAGGACTTCAAGGCAAGCAAAATCGGACACAATATTTCAAAATTATAGAATGGCACAATTGAAATTTAAGAGGAAAGTTTATACCTGTTGGCATACATGTCAACGTTTGTTAAAAAAAGACCTCAAATGAACAGTCTCACTTATACCTCACAGAAATTAAACAAGATCAAACTAAGCCCAAACATAGCAGAAGGAAGGAAATCACACAGATTAGAGCAGAAATAAATTAAGTAAAGAATAGGAAAATATCAGGTAAGGTCAACAAAACTGAATCATTTTTTGAAAAACATAGACACATTTACAAACTTTTAATTGGACTGGCCAAGAAAAAAAAGAGCAGATTCAGATACAATTATAAATGAAGGAGGAAATATTACAACTGATACCACAAAAACACAAAGGATCCTAAAAGACTACTAAAATCAATGATATGCCAGCAATTATATACCAAAAAATTGGATAGCTTCAATGAAATGGATACATTTGTAGAAACACCCAATGTACTAACATTCAATCATGAAGAGATGGAAAACCTGAACAGATCTGTAATGAGTAAGGAGACTGACTTAATAATCAGAAACCTCTCAATAAAGAAAAGCTTAAGATGAGACAGTTTCACTTGTTAATTCAACCACTCAAAGAAGAATTCATGCAACACCTTCTCAAACTCCTTCAAAAATTGAAGAGGAGAGAATACTTCTAAACTTATTTTTAAAGTTTATCATTACACTGATACCAATAACAGATAAGAATACTGCAAGAAAAGAAAATTACAGGTCCGTGTCTCTGCTGAACATAGATATAAAAGTTTTCAACAAAATATCAGTGTCATAAGTGAGCTGTGCCAGTGATTTAGACTGGACGTATTTGTGCCTTTCCACAAAGCCAGAATTTATTTTATGACAAATAAATGCACGAGCTGTACCAATGCTGTCTGCCTTATCAGGCCAACTGATCCAGGTTTGCCCGGCAGCCAGTAAGCCAGGCACTCAAGGTTCTTTCTTTCTAATCTTAATTGCTTACATCTGTAATGCACAAGTCTCACATCACATTCCACACGGTAGCATACGTAGGGTTTTGGATGGCTAAGAAAGTTTTAACAGTAGTAGCAGGATTTGAAGAGGCAGGACTGAAAGCTAAGGCAGCCTGCAGAGATGTGAAGAGTTGTGACTAGCTAACATTCCAGACCAGGCAGAGCTCCTCCAAGGAAGGGGAAGGACTTGTTGAGAGTTCGGAGTTGGTTCAAAGCCTGAGTCTGAACAGTAGACGGTTCGAGTGAACCTGGGCAATCACAGAGATGGGGCTGAGCCAAAGCTGGGGGCAGAGTGCCAGAGATCTTGGCTGTCGACCTCATGATGCATTCACCAGGTGATCTGATGAGATGACAGGTTTCTGTGGCCTGCCACAGAATGTTGGTTGTCCCTCCTCTGAGATGCTTCCGATGAGGGGCTTACATCATTTCTTGGTCTGGTATATCTAACAGGCTTACAGGCCTGTTTCTTTTTTTATGAATGCTAGATAAGTCATGTGCCCGTATGTCCTTGATTTAATTGGATAGATTTACAGATGACAATTTTTATAAGCAAGAATAATTTATCGGTTTATGCCTTATGATTGTGCTGTGAGGCTGGGAGTTGATTTCAGCTGAAAGTTTGGTATGTCCAACATCTGGGGGTTATCTGTTTTGTACATACAAGTTACCAAATCATTCTGACCCAGTATTTGTACTCAAAATGGAGCAAACTGCTATTTTATAAAAAGGAGTAACTCAGGGCAAATCATAGACTGAAAGCTACTATTCTTAATATTCTATACATCGTGGAGTAACTAACAGCACAGCACAACTAGCAAACTGAAGGCAGCAGCACATTGAAAGAATCATTCACCATGATCAAGTAGGATTTCACCCTGAGAGCCAAAAAAATGGCTCAGTATAGGTAAATCAATTAATGTAATACACTATACAAACAAAATAAAGGATTAAAATCATATGATCATCTCAATAGATACAGGAAAATACCTGAAATTTTTATTACCCTTTCATGACAGAAACTCTCAACAAATTGGTTACAGGAAAGATAGCTTAGCATAATACCGTAAAGGCCATACACAACAAGCCCACTGCTAACATCATATTCAGTAGTAGAGAGAGGAAATTTTTCCTCTAAGATTGTAAACAAGGCAAGGGTTCCCACTTTCACCACTTCTTTGCAACATAGTCGCAGGCATCCTAGCCAGAATAACAAAGCAAGGAAAGAAAATAAAAGGCATCGACATCTGAAAGGAAGAAGTAAAACTGTCTCTGTTTTTAGATGACTTGATTTCATACATAAAAAATCCTAAAGACTCAAAAAAATCTGCTAATAAACCAATTTTGTAAACCTGTAAGATGCAAAAGTCGAAATATGAATATAATCTATGTTTCCATATCCTAACAGCAAAATATCTGGAAAAAAGATTAAGGAAATAACCCCATTTATAATTTAATTTGAAAGACTATACTTATACATAGACTTACCCAAGGATGAGAAAGGTCTATACACTGAATTCTATGAGACTGAGAAAAAAATTGAAGACACAAACAAATGGAGAGACATTATTCTGTGTTTATGGATTGGAAGAATTAATATTATTAAAATATCTACAATAACCAAAAAAATAATCTGTAGATTCAACATAATCCCATTTAAAATTCCAATGGCATTTTTCTCAAAAATATTTTAAAATTCTAAAATTTATATGGTATTACAAAGACCAAAGCTGGAAAATCACACTTCCTGGTTTCAGACTATATTACAAAGCTATAGTAATCAAAACAAACTAGTACTGACATTTAAGAAAGAACATATAGACCAATGGAATTGAATAAAAAGCCCCCAAATAAGCCCACACATATGTGGTCAGTTGATATTTAACAAGAGTACTAAGCATTCTCAATGCAAAAAGAGTAGTCTCTTCAAAAACTGGTTATCTATCAACAAAAGAATAAACCCCTAGGGATCTTATACCATTTACAAAATTAATTCAAAAGGATTGAAGATTTAAATGTAAGATTTGAAAGCACAAAACTCCTAGAAGAAAACTTAAGTGGAAACTCCTTGGCATTGGTCCCAACAATGACTTTTAATATGATACCAAAACCCCAAGCAATAGAAGCAAAAATAAACAAGTGGGACTGCATCAAACTAAAAAGTCCCTGTACTGCAAAAGAAACAATCAACCAAATGAAAAGGCAATTTAGAGGATGAGAATAAGTATTTGCAAAATATATATCAGATAGGGGGTTAATATCCAAAATATATAAGGAAATTATTGGAGTAAATAGCAAAAATAAATAACCCAATTTTTTAAATGGACAAAGGATGTGAATAAATACTTTTTCAAAGAAGACATACAAATACCAACAGTTATGAAAAGGTGCTTAGCATCACTAATCAGGGAAATTCAAAACCATGGCGAGATAGCATCTATACCTTTTAAGGTGTTTACTATCAAAAAGATAAGAGATAGAAAGTGTTGGTGAAGATGATGAGGAAAGGTTGTTACACTCCTGGTTAGAATACAAATTAACATAACCATTATGAAAAACAACATAGAGATTCCTCAGAATATGATCCAATGGTTTAGGCATATACCTACGTTTGGGTATATTTCCAAATGAAATGAAATCAGTATCTTAATGGAACCTCAATACTCTGTGTTCACTGCAGAATTAGTCACTTCAGCCAAGACCCTCAAACCAAGGTTCTGCTGAGGAATGAATGGATAAAGAAAATGTGCTGGATACATACAGTATAATACTATTAGACTTTAACAGAAAGAAAATATTGCCATTGATGACATCACAAATGAACCTCTCACATACTGAAGGCAGTCAGAATTTTTAAACCCAGTGACCTAAACTGCTAAAGGACCCTCCTTTCATTTATCACATACTGTTCCATCTACATTCTTTCCAATCACAGAAAACTTTTCCCCTGAAAATGAGGCTATCAGCAGTTTTCAGGCTCCTGTCACCCTAGATTTACTGCCACAGAGGACGTACTTTTTTCCCCCAGCTCTGGTGGGAAGGGAGAGTTCTGAATAGCCTGACATAGACCATGTGTCCATCTTCTGCTGAATCACTATGTATAGGGCTGACACAGGGACTTGGACCAAGAGTCTACGTTTTGCTGGCTCATGCAAAAAGATGACCACTCCCTCTAAGGCTTCAGGCTGTAGGACCAGGGAGATACAGCTAACAAAAACAAAGGGCACCTTTCTAACCAGGGAAGTACAGGGAGGCAAAGCAATAATTCTCACCTACCCAGAGAAATTAATTTGCAAAAGACTGATTTGTGGAAAGGAAGACTACTTTAAGTTTGAGAACTTTCCAAGTATTTGACCCAGGATACTCCTTCACAGATTCATAAGAGAGCATAGAGCTGTGCCACATTGTCAGTTCATTTGCCCTTTATCTAATCACATTGCTTATCTTTTGTTCCATATCTTCATCTCTCCAGTTCCATGCCAGTGTCTATAGTCTATGGTTCTGCCTTACTCCGCTGGTAATATTCTCAGGTTACCTGATTAGGATCCCCAGTTGCCAGCCCTGTTCCCACCCTTCCTGAAAGCCTCACAGCTCTGTGATGTGTCCTTGGTAGTCCCTTCACATGTGTGTTCTGGTCCATGCTCCCCCAAAGATGCAAGGAAAGTCTCCACAGAACTCAGTAGTGCTCTTTGTGCAGGTCTTCCACTGTGGTCCTCTGCTCTTGAACTCTGCTTAGCTGACTCTGCCTCTCCAGAGTCGGAACTTTCTCTCTCTCCTCAGATTCAGAAGTCACAGTGGTGTTAGGTCTCTGCTCAGGAGGAAGCTGGGACAATTCTAGGACTCACTTCTGGGTGTGTGTGTGTGTGTGTGTGTTTCTCATCTCTCAAAGATAACTGTCTTTCATTATCTGATGTCTATTGTCTTAAAAATTGTTAGTTCATAAATTCAGTTGTTTTAAAATTTATTTTAGACAAGAGGATAAATCCAACCCTTTCTCCATCTTGACTGTAAGTGAAATTCCTAACCACAGGGTAACTGTTAAAAAAAATTCTTGCGTCTCCTCCTTCCTAGGTCTCTTGAGCTTTCCATCAAAAGTGTGAAGAAATTAGAGTTGTTGTTGTTGCTGTTGTTGCTTTAAATTGCCTTTTATTGCCTGTTGGTTCAAGCCATGAATTATATGTTCTCTAAGCAGAAGAAAATTTCTTTTCAACTGACCACTTCCTATCTTTTCCCTGCTCCTGTTTCCCTCACTCCTCATTAATACTCTCAAATAAGCAGTGTTTGCATCCACCGTGTTACCTACTTTAATCCAAACAGGTCTAGTTCAAAGGATGAACTATAGATTGTTTTCTTTAAAAAGCCTAGAGTTACAAAAAATGTCTGTTTTTATCAGAATAAAAATAAAATGTTTTATACAGTCTCAAGCTGTGGGAAAATGGCCATTATTTACTGTGCAAATTGTAATTGTGAGGACCAGTATTACTTTAATGGCAAAGAAAAAGTGACTTGGGGGTAGGAGTGAGTGCTGGAACTGTTTTCCTTCTTGAGTTCTTTTCTTCCTTCCTCCCTCCATATAAGTTTCAGCAGAGCTGAGCTAAAACTTTGTCTTAAATATAACCAGTGTTTGAATATGCAAGATAGTCTATTAAAGATTGACACACACATCATCAATTACTTACCTTGCAATAAAATCAATTTCTCAAAAGCACCTAATAAGCTACATTTTAAAACAATTTTCAATAATTTGTACTATACTTTGAATTAAGAGCCTGCTTTCCTGTGTAGATAAGAATCATTCGTAATTAGCACATCAATTATTTGTATGTAAATGACTATTTCTAAAGTAACAGCAAATGGTTCGTTAACTTAAACGGTCTCCTCATAAATTTGTTTTAACCTTCTTGTTGCTTTTTTTAATAGTACTTATAAAAGTAAATTTCAGCTTAGGCCACTGATGAATTATCATAAATTCTAAGTGAGGAAGGTCCAAATTAATGAGGCTTAACTATAAATTCATGCAGGGGCATAGTGAGCTGACTGTCCCAAGAGAGAGCAGATGTGCAGTTGACAACCGGGCCCCAGAGAAACCGTATTTATTGAGGGCTTACATGTGCCAGGCCCCTAGCTCAGTGCTTTACATGCATGATCTCATTTAATGTCCCCAACAACAGAATGATTTAGTTGATGCTGCCCATTTCAGACCATAACACAAAAGCTCAAAATGGCTGGATAATCCAACCAAGGCACAGTTGTAAAAAGTAGCCATCCGTAGATTTAAACCCAGGTCTGCCTAATGATGCAGCTCTTGCTGTTTACGATG
This sequence comes from Dasyprocta punctata, assembly GCA_004363535.1. Taxonomy (NCBI): domain Eukaryota; kingdom Metazoa; phylum Chordata; class Mammalia; order Rodentia; family Dasyproctidae; genus Dasyprocta; species Dasyprocta punctata. Next base: position 44,274 of record RJWM01009919.1, on the reverse strand, counting down.
GAGCACATGGTGTAACCGGGACACCCAGAGCTGCCCTACGTGTCTCTCCACATTCACATATGTGGGCAGTGTTTCTTGCTCTCCCTTCTCCCCCTCCTTGCCAGTTCTTTTCTGACTCTAAGTCCATTTGCCAGCCTTTTGGGCCTTTGAATCTCTTGGGATTTCTTCAAACTCCTTGCCAAAATGGAAAGTCTCAATCAGCTCAGGTTGTTGGTTGTCGAAGTCTATGGAAAGTGTTATGTCTTTTGTGAAAATGACAGTTGAGATTCTAAATAACAGCAATGTATGATATTGGAGACAGTTTGAAAAGGGATTTTGAATGCTGATTTATAGCCAACTTTTGAAATGAAATTTAATAAATCTAGGAAGATATATGAGCCTTCAAGGGTTTATTATATGAATGGTTTGTAACTGTTTTTCTCTTTTTTTTCAGAAAGTCTCATATCAATTTTTTCTATATATTCCATGTATTTTTAGAAAATGAGCTCTAGGGATGAGAATTCCTGCCTAGCCTCCATTGTCATCCTTGCCTCTGGATAAATGCTGATCATTTAATATTAGGCAGGGGAAACAGAGCAGTGCAGCGGGGTTTCTGAGACCCTAGTCTTTCCTTCCTCAGTGTGTGATTCTGGGGACAACACATAACTCTTTTCAATAAATCTGTCCTCTCTTTTTATCCCCCCATCTCACTCTTCTGCAACTCAAATCAGTAAAGCTCAGAAAGACACAGGATGCCCCTGTGCTCGACCTAGGCAATGACTGCTCACGGACTCTGCTCAGTTATTTATCTATTTCCCCTACACAATTTTATTGAGTCATTGCTCAGTGCCAGGCTCTGTCACAGGTACTTGTGCATAGAGGTGAACAAACCAAAGATCTTGCCCTTCAGGAAGATTCCTTGACAGCAGGGTAAATGAACAGATAACCAACAGAAAGAAATTAGTAAGATAATTTCAGTTAGTAACAGACATCATGAGGAAAACAAGGGGCTAGAGTGATTAGGCAAGGGAGTGGGCGTCACTTAACATGGAGTGAGAAAATCTCTAATTTTCTTTTGGAAGAACCCATGAGACATAAAGGATAGCTACCACAAATATCCTGAGGCAGAAACCAATTTGGCAACAAACAAACAAACAATTTAATTAATTAATTAAAGGACCATTGAGGTTAAAATATACTAAAAAGCATTCTGCTTTTTTAGAGGGTCTTCTAGGTCACAGTTAGTATTTTTAATTTTCTTCTAAATACAGTGAACATGTTAGACAAAGTATTGAAAGAGTCACTGGTCAAGAACACAGTGTCAAAATGGCTATTGTTTCTTAGTTGAGAAGAGATAGTGGTTGGGACTAAGGTGACAGGTAGTGATTGGTCAGATTTCAGGAAATGTTTTAAGTTATTTCTAACTGGTTTTATTGGTGTGTTAGGTTCGGGAGGTGAAAAAAAGAAAAGAATCATCTGCAATTCTCCACTGAAATATCCAGGTATATATTAACCAACCAACAAACCAAAACCCCTAAAATGCTACAGAAAACTAAGAGCTAGTCCAAGTTTCAACAAACTCTGTGTAATTCTCCTTTTTTTTTTCTAACCATACTCAGGTTTCTTGGTAGCACTAGGAATTGAACTCAGGGCCTTTGTGTTGTGTTGTATCCCCAGACTTTTTCAACTTTTTGTTTTGACTATATGTAGTCTCACTAAGTCAATAAGCTGCATTACTAGCCTGTTTAGAAAACAAATCAAACCAAACAATTACCAGGAACAAAGCATTTTGTTGCCAAAGGGACAAAAATGTGGTCAGCCTTTAGCTTATTCTTAACAACTGTAAATACTGAAGTTATCTACATGAATTTCCTATGTGAAAAATGTTGCTGACTCAGGAATAAGTATCTGGACCTGTTGTTATGTGTAAAGATGATAGAAAATTCTCAGATATCCAAGGGCTTATAAATTACATAAAGTGGCTGGGAACCAGTGCCATGCATGGGCCACCACTGGACTGGAACAGAAAGATATCAGCCTTTCCCCATGAGTCAGCACCATTTGTAGTCTGGGAGTAGAGAGAACAAGGCCACACCAGCAAGCAAGCCCAGTCTGGGAACCAGCACCATGTGCTGGCCACTGCTGGACTGGAACAGCCAGTCCCCAATCTCTCCCCATGAGGCAGGGCCATTCACGGACCAGAGGTAGAGAGAACAAGACCAAAGTAGCAAGCAAGCCTAGTCTGGAAACCAGCACCATGTGCAGGTCTCTGCTAGACTAGAGCAGATAGACCCCAAACCCTTCCAGCACGTAGGCTGGCAAAGAAGAAGTACCAATCCCCCACACACACCCGCCTCCATAAGCAACCAACTTATCCAGAGAAACACAGGCTGTAATGGTAGCTATTGAGATGAAATGCAGTTGTATGCCTGTGGTGCTTTGGTGTTTCACTAACATTGTAGGTCTAGGGCCAGTGGTCTGATCATACGTTCACAGGATAGCGGTATGTGGTATGGCATCTAGGAGGATCTCCTTCTGAGGGTTGCAGCCATTGTTGATTCCTTATGTTTTTGTTTTGGAAGTTCTATATTGTTTCCATTATGTCAAATCCGATGGCAGGAGCAGCTATTTCAAAGATAGCAAGATATATTATGGTAGCAATTTTGGATTTACCATTGGCTTGTTTTGAAGTCCTTTATCACATTCATTGTTTTGTTTTTATTGTTTCTATCCTATTCTGTTCTGTTTGATTTTTACTATGTCCAAAGTTATCTGCAGTTATTTTGAAGACATCAAAAGGCATTATGGAAACTATCATTGATTTTGTAATGTTTTGAAGTCTTGCATCTTTCACACTGGTTTGTTTTGATTGCTTTTATTGTGTTTTATCCTCTTTAAAATAAAAAAACAAAAAAATTAATTGTATAAAACAGAGCAATAATTGTAAGTGCCCTATTTAAAATTTTAATATTATATAGTTATTTTGACTTTTAAAAAGTATAGCTATATAAAGTACTTAAGAAAAGGGAAAAGGAAAAGATATAAATCTGTATATATGTATATGTAAGATAACTAAAATGAACACACTGCTGAATGTATTCGTTATTGAGAAAGAACAATTAATACTCATATGATTGGGTCAGTTTTACATGTCTATATCTGTTAATGTAAGTAATCATTTTGAAGATAACAATACGCAGTATTGCAACCATTTTCAAGTTTTTATCATCCTGTTTTGTAAACCTGCAATGTTACTGTTGTGCATTTACTCTAGTCGTTTGTTTGTCTCTTTTGCTTGTTGTCTTTGTTATATATGTCTCTTTTTTTCTTCTTCACTTAAATTTAAAAAATTTTTAAAAAAAGATGTTTTGCATATTTCCAGGCTCTAGGAGTTAACTATTATTATTGGCTAAATTATCACATTCCTCATTGGAATTACTTGAAAATGTATTTCATTTGCTTAAAATGAAACAAAAGTACAAATTCAGGAATAAGGAACTCATTATATAAAAAACTATATAAGCATCAAAACTTTAAGCATAATTAAAAGCTAAATCTTCAGTGGTTCAAATCTATGAGAAAGTTAAATTATGATTGGTTTTTATTATTCAAAATAATGCAAATTTATTTCAATTTGTTTCTCAAAAATATTGTTTTACTTGCCTAAACTAACTGACAAATAAATTGTATAGTCACTGTGTTAAGAGTTTTCTGTTGCTGTGACAAAATACCTGAGAAAAACAACTTAAAGAAACAGAACTTTATGTTGACTCACAGTTTCCGTTTCAGAGGTTTCAGTTCATGGTTAGCTGGCTCCATTGTTTCTGGTCCTGTAGTGAGGCAGATACATCACAGCAGAAAGTCTTGGCATAGCAAAACTGCTCAGCTCATTGCAGCCAGGAGGAGAAAGAGAGAGATGGGAGGGGGGCACAGAAAGACACACACACACACAAACACACACACACACAGGAAGAAGGAGGAGGAGTAGGGTAGGTGAAAAGATATAGAGGAGAAGGAAAAGGAGGAAAAAGAGGAAGGATGGAATGAAGGAGAAAAACGAGGGAGAATGGGAGAAGAAGGAGTGAGGACACTTTAAATCATGCCCTCAGTGACCTACTTCCTCCAACTAGACCCAACCTCATAGTTTCCACCTCCCTACTGCCACCTCAATAACACCTCCAGCTGTGGATCAAACCTTCAACTCATGAGACTTTGGGGGACTTGCTAGATTAAAACTATAACAATATTTAAGTTGTATATCATTATGATTTGATATGTGTATACACTGTGAAATAATTACCACAATCAAGTTAGTTAACACATCTACAACCTCAATTATTCATTTATTTGTTCTTGTGATGAGAACACCTAGGATCTATTATCTTGGCAAATTTCAAGTGCACATTATAGCATTATTAAGTACAATTACCATACTGTATATTAAACCCTAGAAATTATGCATCTTATAAATGGAATAACAGTTTAAACTGGAAGTTTAGATTCTTTAACCAGCATTGCCCATCTCTCCTGCCCCTCAGTCTCTATCACCTACTATTCTACCATCTCTCAACTTTTTTAGATTTTCCATGTAAATAGTTAGATTATATAGTTTTTTCTTTCTTTCTCTAGTTTGTATCATTAAGCATAATGCTAGTAAATTTTCTCTTTTGCCTAAACTAATTCAAGATGCTTGTTTGTTTTCATCTACCCTAAAAGAAGACCTGAGAACTGCCCTATAATTTTGTATATCTGGAACAGAAAAGAATATACTGATCCTTGCTACCTATGGTACTGTTTTAGACATTGGAGAGGAGGCATTCTATTCTTCCTAAGCTACAGTCACTCTTTTCCAGGAAAAATGTCCAGTTCTTTCCATTATTCCTAGTGTGCTATGGTTTCAGGTCCCTCCCCAAGCTGGCCACATTGGCCAGACTGCTCTAGTTGTCTGTGACCTTCTTGAAAGGTGCTGAACCAATAAGAAGCTCCTCAAAGCTGCTCTGTCAACAATTACCCTGCACCCTGGGCACAAATTTTTCTATTGATACAGCCTGCGACAAAACCAGCGTTTTAAGTAGATTTGCTATTCTTAGCTAAACTTGGGTTTGTGATGTTTCTGAATCCCTAGTTTTTTTCCTGAGTTGCTGCAAGGCCAAGTATCCACAACCCTATGGCTATGCATTTACTCTTTGAGGATGAAGTCGCTAATAAAGTGAGTTCCATGGCAGTTTGGTGACCTCTTGCCCCATACTGTGATTATTACATGTCTAATTGTTTTCTCTATAACGCTAACTGTCAGTCCTAAATAGGAGGAAATCAATCTTTCTTGGCTTGGATCATAGAACTATGGGGTGCTACGGACATCCTCTCTCTTTGGCCATATGAGCCCTTGAAAGGTAAATCTCTGCCAGATGGGCAGGGGTGACTGGTGTCTTCTTGCTAGTCTAATTGATGAAAACCAGAGCTGCCTGATCTTGTATTTAATCCTATCCACTATCTATTAAAATTCACTAAAGCTTGCTAAGCCTCATTTCCTTGAAAGCCTATCAGGTTTCTGTTTCATCAAAGTCAAGTGTATTTAATTAACACAATCAAATTCATTCTGGAAGTGGTCAAGTTCTCCAAAAGGTACTCAGTAGAGCTACCGGTATTGTTATAGGAATTAAACATACGATGCAATAGGCAAAAACAAGCATACTTCCTACATGCCATTACTACCACCTCTTTTGCATACAATTGAGTAAATTACCTTTTGTTATGAAACGTTAATCCTCTTTGCAAAGTGGAGTAATTCCCATCTCAGATTCAGCCTGTTAAGGGCTGCATTGGGAGCCAAACTTAAATAGCAATCTTGTACTACAGAAAGAGGAGCAGATCCAGTCCTTTGAATAGGACTGCCTATTTTGAGATGTCAAAATTTTGTCTGTCTGGTGGTATCTGGGGCATCCTAACCCTCTTCACATTGCCCTTCCAGTTATTGTAGATTATAAGAAGAGATCAGGCCCAAGTTTGCATTACAGAAACCTAGGTAACTACAGTCAAACTAAGGCAGCAATATATAGCCATCAAGAACTGTGTAAGGAATTCACATGAAGACCTCAGCCTGAATGCCTCAAAGGACTTCCTTGTAATCAGTTAAATAGCATCCTCAAAAAATGTTTCTAGCTAGGCATGATGGCACACCCCTGTAATTCCAGCATTCTGGAAGCTGAGGTAGGATGATTGTCATGAGTTTGAGGCTAGCCTAGACTACATGGCAAAACCCTGTTGCAAAAAACAAGAGACAGACAAACAAAAATAACAAAAATGTTTCACTTTCCTAATTACCACAATATATATAGCTATATCACATTATATGTTAAAAGACTATTACCTTATTTAGAAAACAAATATTTTCATATGTAATTAAGTTAAGTATTTAGTGATGGCTAATGATGAGAAGATCATTCTGGATTATCCAGCTGTTTTTGAAATCCAATGACAAGTCTCCTTATAAGAGAAAGGCAGAAGGGGTCTAATAGATAGAAGAGGAGAGGCCACAGAGGAAAAGTCAATGTGAAGGTGAAAGCAGAGATTAGAATGAATTAGTCACAAGTCAAGGAAAATCAAAGTCAAGAGAAGCTGGAAGGGGACAGGAAGGATTCTCCTCTGGAATCTCTAAACAGAGCTCTCTTCTGACCTCTGGAAGTGTGAGAGAACAGTTTACAAAAACACTGCCAAGTTGAAGTGTCTTTTTATATCAGCCACAGGAAAATACACCCTCCCTAGGCAGAGTGGGAGAGAGGCCAAATGGAGAATAAGACGCTGTGTCCAGTAAGTGCCCCACAAAGTGCGCAGTTCACAATCAGTCTGTAGCTGCCCTCTGTTTTCCTAGCTAGGTCAAAGTGTTAGACTATCCCTACCCTTTTACTGAACCCTCACACTCCGCCCACTGTGCTCCTATGGCTTTTCCCAGCTCAGGTCTGTTTGACCTTGATATTTCCTTTATCCTTTTTCTATCTGGTTACACAGCTTGGGAAGCTATGATAGTGAGCAGATTATTAAGTAACTTTCCCTATCCCAGCAGGCACTGGGACTGGGAGGAGCTGAAGAAGCAACAAGTGAGGATGGGACCAGTCAAGCTGCCACTGCCAAGAATGCCAATTTAGGTAGGCCCCTGAGACATAAGAATGAATTGGAAATATGGGGCCATTTCACTCACAGTTTTCACACTAAACTCCTAGCATAAATGCAAAAATGTAAATTTATTCCTTTCTCACCAGAGTAGACAAAATCATCAAGAATAAAGAAAACTGCTTATTTCCCACACATTTCTGTACAAGTTTTTTCCAATGCACACAAGAAAACCCTGGCTGAACCAATCCATTATTATTATTATTATTATTATTATTCCATTTATCTTAGTACTCATGTTTTTGAATTATAAAAGTTCTTTCCTAATTTTTGATCATGCCTTTTCTTTTCCTGTAGATATACTATTACCTTCAATTTCCATGAGAGATACTAATAAAAGTTCTGAAGTTTGGTTTGTTTTGTCTTCTGTTTAGAGACTTTCCTGCTTGCTGAATTATCTACATTTTCTCCAATGTCTTTATTTTTCTATTGATTTATCTCGCCTGATCTTTATCGAGTTGTGGACTTTCTCAAGGGCTTATAATAACTAATGTGGCAAATTGCATTTTTCAAAAGTAGTCACAATGATATCTTACATCCACTTGCTCTTCTGCAAAGTCATTTGCTTCCTTGCCAACAGGAAAAGTCTATCTCTACTCCTTTGAATCTGCCAGGACCTCAAGACGGTTTTGACAAATGGAACAAGGCAGAAATGCACAGAGCCACTTCTGGAGATAGCCGTTACCCTGCTCAGCATCTCATGCTTTCTTTCTCTTGGAAACCAACTTCCATATAACAAGTGTGATGACACTGAGACCAGCACTGTGAGAAAACCAAGCCACACACAGAGAGAGAGGCCACAGATACCCAGCTCAATAAGCTTCAGGTGTCTCCAGCCCCAGCTGCCATCTGGCTGTAACTGCATGAGAGACCTCATGTGCAAACCACCAAGGTAACCATGGGCAACCCGGAAAACCATGGCAGGTAATCACAGACTGTTATTTTAAGCCACTGAGTTCAAGACTGGTTTGTTAGGCAATAATAAATAGGTAACCAGAACACTTCACTTCCCATTCATGTTTAAAATGTGACAGTTGAAAGCATCTGTCCGGTGAGTAGATTGGGATGGTGACCTTCATCCCAAGGAGACTGAATAGGGGGCCAACTCTTATCTTTCAGATCTTGTATACTAGAATGTGGAGTATTTTGCTATAGAACGTCCACACCCACAACATTTGTCTTACATCTATGATATTTCTTCATAAAAGAATGATATGATTTTTTTTCCCCTTGGCCTGAGTATATGCTGCAGGATTTTTTCTGGGCAGGTCCAACGCACAAGAAGGAGGGGACAGGGTATGTCAACCACTGTCTCTCCACTTTAACTCTGTGTCCACTCTATTTCCTGTGTCGGCCTGCTCTCACGATGGGACCCTAATTCCCATCCTCATAGGAGACGTGATCCCATCCTCATGTCATGATTTGGTGGTTTGCCTCAGCCTGGGCTTCCCCTCCCCACTGCTTCTGGAATGACTTCTTTGGCTTTCCATCTTCTAGAAATTTGTTGAGATCTTTCTCTTGTAAATGGAACTCTTCCAGTCTGATATTTTATTTGTGTGTGCATGTATTGTGATTTGTCATTTTATTTCTCTGAAATAATTTTAAATTTGGTTTTAGGTCATGTCAAATTTATATAAAAATAAATGTGTTTCACGCTACATTCTGGAACCTATATTTTATCTAAATTTAAAACAGTTTAATATGTCTCCTCAGAAGTTTTCTGGCTTGAATATTTGAAAACAAGTTTTTAAAAGCTAGAAACTAAAAAAAAAATAGAAAATTGTGACTTCTACTCCCAGTTTTTATATCGAGTTTGTCAAGAGCATCACTTTCAGTCTAACCACTAAAATAGGTTGATAAGCTATAAAATCATTGATGTTAAAAATCCATCAGAAAGAGAACACAGAAAAAAATAGACTCCCAAAAAGTAGGAGGGTATAAATTTATTGCTACTCCTGTTGGTAGTGAAACCACATAAAGAGGAGAAATCTATCAAAAATGTGGTAAGCAGAATTCCTGAGGAAATTCTAAAGAATTTGTAAAAATCATGTGTAGACTGATATGGTGGAGTCAGATCTTAAAGTGCCACAATCACAGAGCAAGTCCCACCCGCTACAGTTCTCTAGCCACTGATTAATCCCATGGGTCTTCAGTTTAGCGGGGTAGCGTGTCAATGGCAAGTAGCAAAGGGAAGCTGAGAAAGAGTTGCTGTGATACAGATGAGACCACCACTAAAGGCAAATGCATATACCCTTGGAATAAGGGAGAAATAAGATAGGACAGCCCAGCAAAATGCAGCAGAAGTATTCCAGGATCTCAACTGAGGGCAAGGAAAAAAGAGTTAAATCAAACCACACCCAGATCTCCTAAACTCTAATCTAAGGAGATGGAAAAGCTGAATTCAATTACTGAGTACTTGAAAAGAGACAGAAATGCCGGCAAAAGCCTTCTATTCATAGCAGGGTCTTCTAGAGACTGGAAATGGACCTCTAAGAAGACCCAAGTATGGAGTAGCACGACTGAGAGTGACATCCTAAGGTATACAAAGAAAGAAGCTGGGTGGATGAGCAGAGAGAACTCCACATAATCCCAAAAGACAGACAGTTGGGCTGCAAGTCAAATGGAGAAATCCCATGGCTCAGAAATCTCGTATCAGTTCTCAGAGTGCAGACACCACTGGTGGAAGTGATGTCCTGATTCCATCTTCAAAATATTTTAAGTCAGTAATCAATTGAATTGAGCTAAAAAAAACCACAAGGAAGACCAGGCCCAGTATAACAATAGGCCTAATGGCTTATAGGGGATTATGCCTCTCTCTATGAAAACAAATACAATTTCCTTCAGTCCCTCTTTTTCTTCTATACAAAGAAAATAATTAAAAACTCACAAAAATAAAGAAGAAAGAATGAAAATGATGCACACAGCTAAAAGGGGAAATAGTAGAAGCAGGAATGAAAATGACCGGAAGGACAAACAGGAATCTTAAATACCTGGTAAAAATGCTAACAAATCTAGTGTAAAAGATACATGAGATAGATATCATAATGGGAAATATCAGTCAAAACATGGAAGCTAAAAGCTAGAACTAACTAAAAAATCCTAGAAATGAAAATGCATTATCAAAAAACTGAAGACTTCATTAGAGGAGCTTAATAGTTAAATTCATACAAAGAAGGACTAGTGAATTAGAAGAAGAGTAAAAAAAAAATCTGAACTCAAATATGATCACAACAAAAGTGAGAACCAAAACAAGAAATGGACAGTAAGATCGATGGAGCAATATCAACAATCTAATATGAACAGATGGACTACCAGATAAGAGGAAAGAGAAAATGGAGATGAAACATTTGAATAAATAATATCCAAGAAAATATATCTAGGAAAATTAATTTAGCATCTTTAAATCTGAGACTCTTCTAGTATTACAAAACTTACTGTAAGTCTACCAGAAAGAAAGGAATATTGCATTCATAGGCCTTGTGAGGAGTTCAGTAGAGAACAAGATTTATATAACTGAGAGGTGGCTGGAGAATCTCCTACAAAAGGACTAATGGTGAACATTGAGTACATGAAAATATAAAGCTAAAGTTAAAATAATGGTGAAGAGTGGAAGAGTAGTATGTAGATGTTACAGGAGATGATAAAGTGGAAATGAAATCTAAAATGAATAGATGAGGAAAAGAAAATGGGAGATACACAGTAAACTCACCTATTGATACACACACAAACATACACACACACACACATGAATCATATGCATGTTGGCTGGGAGGTAAACAATGTCATTTAAATCTTATGAACCCAACAGTAGTAACCCATGTAGTGACAGAAAGAACTGTGGTCTTTTGGAATTAAGGTAAATATTAGAAAAAAGAAGAAACTTCCAAGATATCAAAATAATTACCAAGCCTGGTAAAAAGAAAAAATATCACATAAAGAAAAACATTAGATCAACAAGAAAAGAACAGGTAGCTGATTTTTTAAATGACCAAAAGACTTAACAAAAAGTAGTTACACAAATAACAATGTATATATAATTTTCAGTACCGATAAGCTGTAAGTGTACCCACTTTGCAATGATTAAAACTGTGAAACTAATAATACAAAGTGTTGGGGAGGGTAGAGAATGAATTAAAATTCTGTGTATTAAATGCAGGTGTGCAACCACTCTCTCTGTTAGGTGCGTGCATTTGGCAACCGAGCTCTCCGCACTTCCGCTTCAGATTTTGATGAAGGGTTTATCACACAGGCATGATTAATTCTTAACCTGATCTCCAGCCCTGCTCCCTCCTCAGAGGTTCAGGGACACATCTGAAAGTTCTAAGCATCTAATCACGGGTTGGTCTTTTTGTTGACCAGGTTCAACGTGAAGCTATTCAGGTACCAACCACAAGTCAACTCATTAAAACAAAATCATCTTATTAAGAAAATTCCTAAAGATTTAGGAGCTCTGTATAAGGCTTTTCTACTACCTGGATCATTTAGGAAATATCAAAGTTTTAAGAGCTCTTTGTCAGAAACTGGGGGCAGATAAAACATATGTAGGACTCATTATGCCCCCAAAACAAAATAAAGGATAGATAGTACATTCATAATGGGGAATATAATACAGTAACAACACATAGCTACATGTAGTCATCTCACAGAGATAATTTTGAGCAAAAAGGCAGACACAAGAGTACATACCGTATCAGTCCATTTATATAAAAAGTAGGTAAAACTCATCTATAATAATAAAAGCAGAATTAGAGTAATATTAAGATGATATTCAGCTTACTTCTGAGATGCTACTCACAGTCCAATTCTTGGTCTAGGTGATGGGCAACAGGACTTGTCCACTTTAAAAATTCAGTCACATAAATTTGTCTACTATTTATATGTCATATTTCATTTAAAAGTTTGTTTTAATTTAGGCTGAATATAAATATATGAAACTCCCAAAACAAAAGGCAAAAATGAATTAAACAAAAAGAGTACAGTACTACTGAAAAATGATAAAATCAGAAATTATTGAGACAGAAAATAGAAAACAGTGAAAGTCATAAATAAATGAAAATACAACTTGCTTGAAAAAAAATCAATGTAATAGAAAAACCACTGCCTAATTCAATCAATAAAAAGAAATGAAGCACAAGGAAGGTGGTAGATTAGGAAGTGCCAACAATCTGTCTCCTCATCTAGACAACAGTGGCACTGGAAGAATCTCTGTTTTAACTGTTTTGGAACTGTAGGTTCCATTTATGATTCCTAACTTCCAGGAGAAAGATGGTAAACTGCAGTAATTTCAGCCCTCAGTCCACTAGCAGATACCATCCCAGTTCCCAGATCCATGTCAAGCAGCTAGACACATGTTTCCCTGAGCAATTTACCTATAAGAATCAGGGTAAAACAAAGACCCTGGTCCTCCAGGATCTCGTGGCTGATTGCAGCTCCTGACACTAGAGATGCGGACAAAGAATCAGGTAGCAGTTTTTGCCACCCCTTTATTGCTTCACGCCTCTCCCTCTCTGATTAATGAGACTTCCAAGGTAGAGAGCGTAGTAAAACGTATAATACAGAGAGTCCACAGAGGGAAGGGAAGGGAGGAGATGTGTGTGTGTGTGTGTGTGTGTGTGTGTGTGTGCGCGTGCTTTAAATGTGCAAGAATTCTCAACTTTATTCATAATAAGAGAGATTCAACATAAAACTAAACTGAGATGTCAGTTCCCACCATCAGATTGCCAAGAATTTACAAACCTGACAAAATTCTGCTAGAATAACATTCTTGTACATTAATGGCAAACGTGCAAAATAGTAAAACTCAATGATGAAAGATTCAGCAATAGGAAACAGAATAGTATGGATCTTGCCTTTGACTCTGTAAAACACTTCCAGGATTTTCTCTGTGAGATATACCTCCAGAATTTATATGAACTTCTGGATTCCAGTCTGACATGCAAAAAGTTTGAAATTATCAATTCCATTCTCACAAGAAAAATACTCAAAGCAAAAATAAAATTCTTCTTAGATTCATTACAAAATTGAGACTAATTTGACAACTCACTCCCTTGAAAATTGAAAAAGAAAAAGGAAAATATGTAGAATCATAGCCTACTAGGAACAGAGACCAGCACTCATCCCAGCAGCTAGTAGGAAATTGGTAGGAAAATAAAGATAACTGGTGAAATGCTGGAGACTAAATGTGTTCTAGCTTGAGGAAAAATTATCTTGTGACATCTCTAAAGGATCAAGCAACTTGGTGAGTTTTACCTTCAGAAGCCTCATCATTTCGTAGACTGACTGAGGAAAACAAAAACAGAAACAAAAACCTTGTGCTTCCTGGAAGATGAGGGAAGTATTTTAGAATATACCCCAAATTTTTTCCTCTCCTTAACAAAACCTACCCTCAGTGAAAAATATTTTACCACTGCTGAACTGACATAGAGGAAGGCAAGTGCTCATCTCTAGCCCCTCTTATCTTTCTGTTTCACCTAAGAATGGGGAAACAAACTGGAAATACCTGTGAGAGTCACAGCCCAAGATACAGGCTCACTAAAAGACTGAGACTTCACCTATAATCCCTGCATTCCGGGAAGCTAAGGCAGGATGATCACAAGTTCAAAGCCCATCTGGGCAACTTAGTGATTTAGCAAGACCCTATCTCAACATAAAACATTAAAAGAAGGGCTGGATATGTGGCTCAGTGAGAAGGTCCTGGGTTCAGGATGTAGTAACACACACACACACACACACACACACACACACACAGACAAAGGAGCTGGATACTTAACCATAGTATTAGAGAACACTTTCTTCCCCTTCCTGCACACCTCACCGCCACATCATTAAGGTTCTTGTGTTACAATAAGGGAATACACGAAAAAGAGCCTGCAGGTTTCAGACCTTACTTTTGAATCCCTAAAGGAAACTCTGACATCTACAAGCAACACTTAACACAACCCAACTCCTAACCAGATAAATTTAACAGTTAATGGTCAATTAACTGTTCCTTTTACCTGACACATTTTGTCCACAAATTACCAAGCATGTTGAAAGAAAATAAAAATTAAAGGTAAGCAACAACCACCAAAACAAAACAAAGCAAAACAAAAATCCACAACCACAATTCGAAAAGATAGAACATGCATCAAAACTAGATTCAGATATGTTACAAATTTTGAAATTATGAGACCAGGAACTTAAAATAACTATGCATATGAAAATATATACTTTATATATTATAGTATTCTTTTAAATAATAAAAAAATACATTTAAGGGAATGTAAAAAGGAAATAATAGAAGCGAAGGCAAGGATAAATGAATGAACTGAACTACACTGAGTTGGTATAATAAATAATTATCCTTAATAAATGATTTGTGTTGTAACTTTTGAATAACATCCTGGCTATATACATATTGTTACATATATTCTAGAATTTAAAGTTTAGAAAAGAAAAGGAATCTTGAACTTTCATTTAGTAAGTTTGTCATTAAAGAGAGAATTGATATAGTAATGCTGACATGATGTATCATATGCAGTGAACATGTAAATGAATGAACATGGTGATGTTTAGGGGAACAGAGTTCTCAGGTGGAGAAGAGAGAACTCAGTATGGACTACCAAAGATGAATGGTGTTGGGTTTCAACTAGAGATGCCAATATAAACTCAGAACCTTATAATGTACTCCCTACCTCCGTCAAGCAGAAGGGTTAGAGAAAACCACACACACCATGGCATCTTAAAAAGCTTCATTTCCATTGCTGCTCCTCCACTTCACTCCATCTCCTGGATAACTACTTTCATTTGTGAACTGAGGAATCACTGGATGTATCTTAAAACTAGTTGAGAATAAATAACTATACAAATCCAGATTATGAGACACTCTACCAAACAGCTAACTTTGATTCATCAAGATGTTAATGTCATAAATACTGCACATGTGTGCACTAGCACATTAGTGTGTATACACACAGAGGGAGGAATATTCTAGATTTAAAAAGACTAAAGATAATGAATAAACAAATGCAGTACAGGGTCCTTTATTGAATTTGAGATTGCAGAGAGGCAAAAGCTTTAAAGAAAATGTTTAGGTCAGTTCAGAAAATGTGAAAATGAGTTATAAATTGAATAGCATTGTATTAATGCTAAATCCACTGTATGTGATAATGGTGTACTTATGTAAGAAAACAATCTTAGAAGAATTATGATGAAAATTTAGTGACCAAAATTTCATAGGGTCTGCAACTTTAAATGATTGAGAAATAATAAATATATGTGTGTGGTAAAATAAACAGGTACAGTGAAAGTGAGAGAACACATATAAATGTGGCAAAATATTAACAATTAGTAGGTTCAGTTTAAGTGGAGAGTACAGCATGTTTTTTCTCATTATTTCTACAGGTTTGAAATTTTGGAAACAAAAACTTGAGAAAAGTATACAAAAATTAGAATTAGTCTATAGACTTGTAAACAAGTGAATATGAGAAAGAAAAGATTATTTTGTTTTTTGGTTTTTTTATTTATTAATAATAATAATAACGATCAGAGTAAAGCAAAACAGAGAGAACCATATTGGGCCTCGGAGACAAGACAGAAGAGAATCCCCCATACTTGCTACATTGCCTACTGTAACCTTCCAAAGAGATGCTCAGGTTGCTGACCAGAGGCCTGCAAAATCTACAAAACAATACTAGCAAATAGGTGCTTGATGTTCCTTGGTTGCTATCAATTTAGCCAGACCTCCGAAACAGCAGATTGCTGATGGCAAGGGGGTGTTTGTCCCTGATTCCAAGCCCGTGCTCCAGTGCTGCTCGGGCCCAGGGGGCTGGGCCCCACAAGGGGCCGTTCTCATTCTCCTCCGGGGTCCCAAAAGGTCAGGCCCCCAGAAGGCAGTTCAGTTGTGTCCTGGTCGGTGCCTGCACCACTCAGAAAAGATTATTTTGACTTGATTTGTAACAACAGCCATCTAAATTACTTCTATTATAAAGGATTAACTGATGCTACAGTTGGAAATCATAAATCTAAAATATTTTCCAAAGGTTAAAAATGTTATTTTGAGCATTAAGGAAAAGTGTACAGTTTTAATAAAGAAAATCTTATTCCTATTTCTGTGAATTAAACACTGAAAAATGTTAAAAGCTATCATTTAGAGTTTTCCCTACAAGACAAGAGATTTTACATACATATTTCTCTACTCTCTCCCAAATTACAGATTTATTTTAGTTTAGTTCTTGGCATAAATCCATGAGGTCAAAAAATACTGAAGAAGAAGCTATACTGAAACATTATCTGAAAAACAGATGGACAGCAGCATCTGATTCTGAAGCTGGGAGAACAATGAATCTCAAACCCTTCCTAAAGGCAAGTCAAGAACCAACTCCACTTCCCTTGCACAACCTTGAAGTTCAGGAAGCAGATACACAAGGAAGTTTCTTGAGTGAGAATGAAGTAGCTTAAAAACAGAAAGACTGGCTGAGAGTTTGTTTTTAAAAGTAGGATTTCTTTTTCACTCTTAACAGTCGTGAACCTGACCCTTCTCCACAAACTGGAAGTTTATTCTATGGAAACAGGAAAAAAGTAGTTGAAGGTAAGAGTGTCATACCCAATACAGAGAAATTAAATAAAAATTTATATCTGACAAATTGGAGCTGACCTCCAACTTTCTTTCTCCATTTGACTCCCAATTAGCTACCAATTAGGTATTTACCTACCAGGCTAAAAATTAGAAGAGCCTATGCTAATATGACTACCCAAAGAAGGGACTTAAAATAAAAGAAAGAGTTCCCCAAATATGACAGCCCAGACAGCTCACTAAGAGGAAAACCACAGTTGACAAGTTCTACGTCATATAATTCTCTTCACATAATGAAATATGGGCAGACAACCAAAGGTTGTGAATTATTTGAGAAAGCACTTAATGTGAATGACAGAGATCAAGGAAAGAAAAGTAACTGAGGAAGCAGAGGCAATTCAAGAGAACAAACATTAACTAAAGACTACCATTAAAATCTTTAGAAAAATCAGTGATGATATTATATTCAAGAAACAAGAGCAGAGTGCTATAGAAGAATGACATACAAAAATGTTAAAATTCAAAAGAAAAAGAAAAAAAATGAAAAAAAATCCAAAATTTAAAATGGAAGGGGCAAACTGGTAGAACATGAAGGAAACATGTGAGAAAATTAAACCATAATTAGGGTAACAAGGTTTCAAAAGGAAAAGATAGAGATCATAAAGGAGAAGAAATCATTTTTAAAAAATGAATTCCAGAACTGAAGGCTGTGAGTTTCCAAATTCCATACAAACCTTTTGTTTCCTTCAATTTAAGACAAAGCAGACACTGTAGGCTTAACTTTGCCTTCTCTGCAGTCACATTCCATTCGTCTTCTTCTACTTACAGTTAGATACTTTAAAGGAGTTGGCTCAACTGACTCTAATTCCACCCCCCCACACACCCATTTTATACTAAATGCATCCATCATACAACTTCAATGAGACTGCTCTTCTCAAGGACACTCCGGATTTTCACGTTGCTAAATCCAATCAATGGCCAATTTTCTGTGCTCTACAATTCCTGTCCAGACCTACAACTCTTTGTTTTTTAGGTTTTGGTTTTTTGTTGTTGTTGTTGTTTCTTTGTTTTATTGTTTGTTTGTTTGTTTGTTTGTTTTTTACAAGGAATCGAATTTAAGACCTCATGTTTGCCAGGCAGGCACTTGTGTCACTGAACTACACCACCAACCCTCAGACATGCAACTCTTGAACCTTTCCCCAGCCTGTTTTATGACACATTCTTCTTCACAGTTGCTCAAGCAGAGAAAAGTAAATTGTAATCAATTCTGACTCTTGTCTCCCTCACACTTCCTTACATTTGTAAGAACAAAAATTTCTGCTGGTCTCAACTTCGAAGAGAAACAGAATTTGGTTTAGTATTTCCCCTTTTACTTCAGGTAGAAAATAAAATCTATTCACTGGCTTACAAGGCCCTCTTACCTCTCATATCTTGTCTTTTCTACAGCTCCTTTTGCTCACTCTGCTTCAATGGCAGTGGCCTCCTGGGTCCAGTGACCATGCTAGGTATGCACTGTCCTTCAGGTTTTCACGCCTGTGCTCTTCTTCCAGGTAGCAGCCTCGCTTGCTCCGTTAGCACCTTCAACACATTTTAATTAGAAAATTCAAACCAGAAAAGGGATCACCATATGACCCAGCAATCCCACTACCTCGTATATACCCAAAGGAGTTGAGTATAAGTAAAAGAGATACCTGCACTTCCATATTTATCTTAGCATTTTTTTACAATAGCCAAGATAAGAAGCAATTTAATGGCCATCAATGGATGAGTAAGTAAAGAAAATTAATGCAACTCATCCATTAAAAAAAAAAACAGAAAATTCTGTCATTTGCAACATGTATGATCCTAGAGGATATTATGCCAAGTGAAACAAGCCAGGCATAGAAAGATAAATCTGTGTAATCTCATTAACATGTGGAATCTAAAAAAATCAAATTCACAGAAGCATAGAAAATGGTGGTTACCAGAGGCTGAGGGATGACTGGTGTAGAGGGAAAGGAGAGATGTTTCTCTACAAGGACAAAGCTACAGTTAGATCACAGAAGTAAATTCTGATGTTCTATCGCACAGTAGAATGACTAAAGCTAATAAGAATGTATTGCACAAAATAGCTAGAGGAGCGGCTATTGAGGGTTCTCACCAGAAATAAATGATATATGTTTGAGATAACAAGTGTGTTAATTACCTTGATTTGCTTATTACACAATGTATACATGCATCAGCACCTCATACTGCATACCATAAGAGTCCAGAGCTGTACTTAATCAATTAAACAGAAATTATACGAAAATGTCACCTCCTTGGTGGTGTATTCCTTGGTCACCTTATTAAAAATTGCAACCACTCCAACTCCTTACTCATCAGAATTAACTATCCCTATTTCCCATTTTATTTTTCTCTATAGCATTTATCATCATTTATCATGTTTTACTACTTTTGTTTATGGTGCTTGTCTTTTGTGACATTGTGAGTTCCATGAGGCCTAGAATTCTTCTGTTTTATTCTCTGTCGCATCATCCACAGAATAGCATATTCATTCATTTGCTCATTCCACAAGTATTTAGAAATGAATTCTCAGCAGTTGCACACTGCAATAGAAAAAGATAGATCCATGCCAAGCATATAAAGGGGAAGACTACTGAAAGATCCTACAAATTGACATGGAAAAAAAGATAGGCATGTACATACAAAAGATCAAGATGGTGTCCATTTTTCAATACCTACCATAGAAGGTATATGCAATGGAGTAATTTCTTCAAAATTAGTAAAAATAGATTCCTTTTATATTGTTATACCAAACCTATGAACTAAGTGCCAGTTTATATTAAAGACATTTATTAATATGCTTATGGTCTTTTGTGCCAGTTATTCTCTCTACATAAAATATTCTCCCCCACAAGAACATCTTACCACCTACAAATCTTCTCTCAGGAGTCACCTTCTCCATTTTTACCCTAGCACTCTTAATTCTAATCCCCACTAAGATCCAGAAATAGGGCCTCTACACTGGGTCTAGGTTTTGTAGAAACAAGTATGTCATGAACACACATACACACACAATTAGACATCCAGATACTTTGGTCAGTCAGAATCTGGTCTTCCAAGCTGACCTACCACTATCTATAATTGTAAACATTCACTCTCAGAACTAACCCCATTCAGGCCCCAGAAAAATCTTCGCTAAGTCCCTTCTCCATCTTCTTCCCTGTGTCCTTGAAATAAAAGGAAACTGTGTCTGATGCCAAGAAGATTTGTGGGTTGAACCACTGCCAACTCCAAAGAGGGACACTACTTTGGAGTGCAGGCAGGACTTCTGTGGCAGAAACACTTAAATAAGAGATAAATTAATTAACTTGTCAAACCCTTTCTCTCAGAGAGCATGTATGTAACAGATTCTTGCAAAAGCAAGTAACATCTTCTAGTGCTTCTGCACATCCATTTCCTTGCTTCTCTTTGAATTCCAATTTGTGGCTCCAAGGTACACATAAATTCAAAGATATTCACAGCATTTGCAAATGGGAGCTAAAGAATATTCTGCAATATGAAATGAATCATATTACTCCTAAATTTGTGTAAATATATGTGTAGATGAGTCAAGTGTGAAGTCAATTAAATGGGTCCTTCCCTTAACTCTTGCTCCAAAGCCTCACAGATGTTAGGGGCAGGCCTGTCTGATTTTGTCCTTCTCTACAATTTTTTTTTAAATTTTCTTTTTTCTCCTTGGAAATTATTTCCTTCTAATAAACTATGTAATTTTCTTATTCTTAGACTTTGTTCATGATGTGTCTCAAGCACCTAGAACATACCCAAGTAGATGTTCAATGATAGTTAATAAATGCACGAATGCCACCATTCTAGGACTCTTCTTTCAAGAAGCAATTAACCCTCACACACTCCCAAAGTAAGAGACAAGTCAAATAGTAGGAAGACATGGATTTTAAAAAGCATGGAGTCTGCTAAGTTTGTATATACATGAATCAAAGAGCATACCCAGGATAATGGGAAAAGAAAAGCCCAGAATGGAGGTTCACTAGACCAGACAGGAAGAGGTCAACAGTTCCAGAGAGATTTCTTGAAGATAGTGATCCTGTCTTGGTTCATTTGGGCTGTAATAAAGTACCCTGGACTGGGTAAATGGTTTATAATAAATAGAAATTTATTTTTCACAGTTCTGGAGGGTGGAATCCTTAAGATCAGGGGTCCAGCATGGTTAGGTTCTGGAGAGGGGCCCCTTCCAAATTGTGGACTGCTGACTTCTCACTGTGGCCTCAGGTGGCAAAGAGCACCTAGAAGAGCTCACTGGGGTCTTTAAAAAAGTAAGTGCATTGGTCCTCTTCATCAGGGTCCCTTATAAGATAATCACCCCAAAAGCTCCATTGCCTAGAACCATCACCCTGGAGGTTAGGATTGTAGCATAAAAATCTGGAGACAAACATTCAGTTCCTAACAGATGTCACCTAAATAACTAATACATTTGAACAAATTGAAAAGAAATTTATGCAACTAAGGAAGTCTTTGAGGTTGAATTATTGATAATAACAGGGGAAAATAAACAAACAAAGCAATTATTAACTCCAGGGAATATGTTAAACAGAAGAGGAAGTGTAGGCATAGTATACCACATAGCCTGTAATAGTCATAATAATGTAAACACAAAACATCAGTGTGGGTGTTCAGTGGCAAACTAAGAACAATGAAATGAAATCCTCATTTTCTATATGGGTAATGAAGAGATTATGCCTGAAGCTGGGTATAACAGTCTGCACCTGTGGACCCAGCCACTTAGGAGGTTGAGGTGGGAGAATTGCTTAAGCCCAGGAGTTCCAGGCCAGCCTGGGCAGCATAAGAAGACCCCCGTCTCAAGAAGAGAAAAAGAGAGATTATGCCTGAAGTGAAAAATTTAAGTAATGATATAAGAAGTGCATTCAGCAATATGGAGACAACTACCAAAAGATTCAGCTTAAAAAAACTTGAGAGTGGTTGTTTCTGGAAAGACACAAATGAGTAGTGGGAATGGCAAGGGATTTAGAGTTCTTCACAACAGGCCTGGCAAGAAAAGATTATTCTCCAAAGTATGTGCCTATAAAAATAAAAGTGAAAAACAGATAAAAAACAAATCCCACCAAAAGTTGCATAGAGGGCTAAGTATAAAAGTGCAGAGAGGAGGTTATACATAAATGTATGGACAGTGGTTACCTCTGCTACCCACAAGTCCTCTAGAGAAGGGAGAAAAATGGCAGAAGCAGAGGAAAGTGGATGACTCTCATGTTTTGTTCCACCCACTTCCATGCTGTTTTTATATGAATAGAAATTCACTGATGTATCATTTGACAATTTAGATCCAAAACATAAAAATAGGGTATGGGGGTCACCATTTGGAAAATAATGTTAATCTGGGCAACTCTTATTTAACTCTGAATAGACTTGTGATAGAAGGCAAAAAGGAGGAAAGAAATCAGAGGGTATACTATGTCAGAAAACAAAGGTGGTCAGAATCTTCCAGATCTCAGGGCTGGAAGAGGAAGTTCAACCCTGAACTAAAACATGGAACTTCTTGGCTTCTATAGAGGTACACATCCTCTGCACATGCAAGATGGGACCTAGAATCATCTCCTTACAGCAGAGTACCCCAATAAAACCACCAGCAAAAAATGTGTCCCTCACACTGCCACCCATACCCAGAATTTAGGTTGGCATGAGTCCATGTGTTGGGATTTTTTAAAACAGAGAAAGTGTCTTCCTAGGAATGGGCTGCATCAAGCTGTCTCTCGCCCCCTGACCAACCTCACAGATGGGCCACTCTGGCCAGCAGCCACCCAGCACTGCCCTTGAGAATTCTCAGCCTACTCAGCCCTGGCTTGTCCCCTTGCCAGAGGCCCCTGGGGGGCCATCATGTTGTGGGTCATTACAGCAGAACATTGCTGTGCTGCATGGGGCAGGTGGCTCACCCCGGGGGAGCACGGGCAGATGTTATGCCTCCCTCCACACCATTGCCAAGAACAAGGGGAAGGAAGAGACAAGGGAGTGTGTCTCTTACTGGATAGATGAGGGAATCTGGCAGCCCAACTAGACATGAGAGAAGCTTTGCCTTTACCAAAATGAGCACTCCTGCATAGTCATGGGGCAGAAAAGAAAACATGTTCCTGTGGGTTTTGCTTGTATCTTTCTAAATGCAATGGGTTTTCTGAGGAAAAAAAATGCTGTCAAATCACACACAGAAAACATGATTTCTGTCTATGCATGTATTAAGCATTGCCCATTTCATTTAATGGCTCCATCCACACTGAGAAAAAGTGTAATAATAAGTCACATTCATTGGATACTTAACTATATGCCACACTCATGATGATGCTTCATATCTATCACCTTAATCATCACAAACTTATGAATAGGTGCTATGACCTTCCTAATTTTGTTGATGAGTAAGTGACATTTGGATTAGATAACTAGCCCAAGATGACAATGAAATCTGAGAGCCAGGACTGAACCATTTGTCCCTAGCTCTTAAGTATTATGCATTCCTGACTCCCATAAAATTAGAATTAGGTTTTTGAGCTAGACACACTACGTCAATCAAAAACATTGGCATTTACTTTAAGTTGTGGTCTTGCTAAGTCATTTGTCCTTGGAAGAAAAATTAGAAAAGGGACAATGAAGGTTGGTTTTGAGGTAAAAAGGCAGCAGTTTGGTAATACCCTGAGCTCTCTGGACTGAGGGCTAATTCTGACTGTGTTGATTGGTAGAAAAGCAAATCCATTAGCAGCAAATCTGTCTTTCATTGGCTTAGAGACCACATAAGACTGAGCCTATCAGGAGTGGGCCTTCAGCCCCTGCAGCTGGGCAGAGTAGCAGCAGGCAGAAGCAATGGATAAGAGAGATTAGAATAATGGGGAGAGGGAAAAGAGAGGAGATTAGATGGTCAGTCAGAGACTGATAATAAAGATGCCATAACTTTGAGGTATTTTGAGTAGTCATGATTTCTTTTTTTAAAAATCACATAGCAACTCTATGCAAAGCGAATTGGGACAATGAAAGACAGAAATTAAGAAAGCAGTTAAAATGACCATGAAGCAATTCTTCCAAACCTTAAAGTCTTTATGGCTATGAAAATAATGGAAATGACATTTCAAGTGATCAAAACAACCTTGCAAAGAAGCCCGAGTCCTGGCTTCCTCCACCTTCTAAGAGATGCCCTCTGAACTGCCTCCCTGCCTGCTTCCTTCTTCGTTACTTCTGTCTTCCTACAGGAGAATTCTCTGTTGACAGTGACCACAGTGGGGGCAGAAGGCCAAGGATGATTTCTTTTTCCTTGAGGACGGCTTTGCAATTGCCCAGTGCCAGCGATACATATGCAGCTCTGTGTAGAGAAGTTTGCATTGAATTTGTTAGAAAGGAAACTCCAAAAACCTCTGTTGGAAATGACAGCCCTTGACAAGATGAAAGGAGGTATCTTGCTCTGATCTTCACTTAAAACAATCTGGAGTTCCATTAGTATTCATTGAGGAGCTGCAGCATGGAACAAGTACAAGCACCATGAATAAAATTAAAACTAGTATTGACTCTCAGCACAGCAGAGGGTGAGAGGGTGCGAGGGTGCTGTCTGGAGCTGGCTGAGCCTCCTCAGCCTCAATTCTTGATGGCTACATATAACCTACTCCAAGGCACTGTGTGTACTTTTAGTCTGATGTTGTGCTGGTGCCAAACCTACATGACATGCCTTTAATCCAGTCCACACTCATGTTCCAACTTGTAGGAATTAAGTCAGATGTAGCATCCCCTTCACTGTTCTTCACAGTCATCCAAAATACACCCCCTCCTGGCTATGTTTTCATTTGGCTCCTGACTGTTGGCTCCATTGTGTTATAACTCTTTGGGCCCCATGCTGAGACTGTCTCGTAAATTCAGGTGTTTGTCTCTTCTTCCAGGTCTTTGGTTTTGTGCTTCACTCTCTCCACCTTGGCACTCTATTCCACTCTAGAACGTGGAATATCCTGGCCCTGTCTTCCCACTGACACCCAGTCCCCAGCTCCACTCCATTCTGCCTGGGGCACCTTAGGGGTTTATTCAAGTGCGTAGTAGAGTACGGCCACCTTCTCTACCTCTTTCAAATACCACCAGGCTAGATCTGTTCATACTCCTCACTTCCCTGCCCCAGCCTCAAATTTATAATGCAGAACTGAGAGAGACAAGGAAGGGGAAGGGAGAGGAATCCCCTGAGGGTGAAGTTACTCTAGGGTGAAGAGGTGAAAAGCCCCCCTTGCTTTTTCTTATTTCTTGTTTGTAATTCTTCCAGGAATAAACTGACCGTGTTCTTGGAGGTCTAATACGTCCTCATCACTTATTTGCAAGGTTATGGTAGCCCCTAATTGTGCTTACAGCTGTAGCAATAGACTCCAGAAGGTCCCCTGCTCAGGAAAGCAGCCCGTCTGCCACTGCTGTCCGTATGTTTCCCATTTCCTGTGCCCGCCTGAGCAGCTGTCTCCAATGAGCCGCAGACAGGATTCCTGCTCCAGAGGACAGAGCTGAGCAGGGCATTCCTGAGCACCGTGTCCACCACCACAACAGGGCTTGTGTCCTCCAAGTGGTCAGAGCTTGGGAAAAAGCAATTCACCCTTCACTGGATGAGTCTCATCAAAGACACTGTTTTCGGTCACTTTCCTCACAGTTTTCAGGTTCATTTTATGACAAAAGACAAAAAGCACTTCCTCAATAATATTCAGAGAAAGGCTATCATTGGTCCACCTCCCCTCACAAACTCTTTCTTTCCCATGTCTGACATGACTTGACTCCCTAGCCTTTGCCTTATGCCCAACTTGAGCTAAGCACTCCCTTCTCCTCACATTGGCCTTTTCAAATACTTGCTTGTATGTAATCTTTTATGAGTTAAAACAAAATAGCTAGTTCTGTCTTTTGGATGGATGTAGGTGGGTGTGGCATTTCACGTCCCTTCATGATGCGGTGATGCAGGCTTCCCGCAATGCAGGCCTAAGAGCTTGGAACTTTGGAACTCTGGACAGCTGCTATTGGTTCACAATGACCCTCACCATGAATTTCTTTGTTGCCTGTAATTTAGATATAAAAAGAATGGGATTGGATCTGTTTTTAAAGAAGTAACTAACTCCTCCCATAGTCACTTGGTTAACTTTTTTTTTTTTTTTTTTTTTTTTTTTTTTTTTTTTTTTTTTTTTTTTTTTTTTTTTTTTTTTTTTTTTTTTTTTTTTTTTTTTTTTTTTTTTGCGAAACCGGGAATCAAACTCACAGCCTCATGCCTGCCAGACAGGGGCTTAAGCCACTGAGCCAAACTCCCAGCCCTGGTTTTTTGAGGCAGGGTCACACTATGTAGCTCAGGCTGGCCTTGCGCTCGCGTTGTAGCCCAAGCCGACCTCGAATTCACAACGCTCCTCCTACCTCAGCCTCCCGCGTGCTGGGATTAAAGGCATGCACCACCAGGACCAGCTTTGGTTAATTTTAGGTGCTCCTAAATTCTCGAAAAATTGTTCAACCATGTGGTGCCTCTTTTAGCTGCACTTAACAAAGTCACTTCATATGACAAAGTCACCCATTGACCTTCCAGAAGCTGCTCACAGAAGAACTGGCTAGAAAAGTTGGGTGATGGTCACTGTGTTAATAGAAGGGAAGACCTTGGTAACAGTAAGCCAGTTATAAGGACCAAGGGAAGGCCTACGCTTATATTTAGGGTCAAGTTTCTTTTAAATCCTTTCATTACAATAAAGCTTCCATGAACAACTCAAAAGGAATGGATCTTTCCCTCTTCTACTGAATGATGATTTCCCAGTGATGTCTCTGCCCTTTGTCTTGGTCCATTTCTTGTTGCTATAACAGAATACCTGAGATTGCATAATTTATAAAGAAAAGAAGTTTGTTTTGCTTACAGTCCTGAAGGCTGGGAAATCCAAGACCAAGACATCAGCATCTGATAAGAACCTCTGGCTGCTTCATCTCATGGCAGAAAAGCAAATGGCAAGCGGGCATGTGCAGAAGAGAGAAGCACGAGAGGGACTCACTCTGTAACTTACCAACTCTAATCTCTCATAACTTAATCACCTCTTAAAGGTCCTACCTTGGAACATCACCACAACAGCCATCAAATTTCACCATGAATTTCAGAGAGAATAAGCCAAACAAGAGTAGCCCTGAAATTTATAACAAAATTTAGAACTCCCACAAGGGTCAGAATAAAATTCTTCCTGTGACGTTAGGAAGGTTGTTTATCATGTGTTGCTTGCCTGTTTTTCATCCTTAAGTCAGGTCATAAAATAATTGAAGGCTAAGATCATGTTTAATACATCTTTGTATTTCTCACATTACTGTTATTATGTATAGCCTTGCATGTATAATTGCTTAATAAATGATTATTAACTAACATGGCAAACCAAAAAGAAAAGAAAAGAAATTAGTCTAACCAATTTCTGTCTTTTCTGTAACTTATTTTGCTTCTTATGAATCCCAAGAATATACCTTACTCCTGCAGGCGAGGTTATTTTAAAAACCAAGTAACTAAGCACTTAAGAAAATCTCTGCTGATGACCAATGTTCATGCTGTTTGCCTTTTTATTTTGCTGCCAAGAAGCTCAAGAATATTTTTTTTTCCTGTAGAAGTCTTGTTATACTTAGTCTTAATATCCTGGCACAATTATACTCCCTAATTGTTAATTAACCCTAAATATGTTAACTTTGTGAAGTTTTTATCCACATATTTTCTTGTAAGCTACTTCACTTTCTTTTTGGTGATCTGGTGGTAGTCTGGAATTGGTGAGCCTCAGTTTACTGAGCTGCAAGTGGAAATAACAACTGTCCCTATATTGCAGTGTTGATACCTGGATTAAATAAGTTGAAGCAGGAGAAATGGAGCCTAGAATATAACAAACATTTCACTGTTAAGACAACAAGTCAGGAGGACAGAGAATCAGAATATTCTCCCAAGTTTCTACAGGTGTTGAAAATAATTTATATCTCTTAGCTGGGGCTCTTCCCTAAACTCCAGATTTGTATGTTTAGCCATCTAATTTTTACTCTACTCCTGTATCTAACAGACACTTGCCCCAAACTGAACTCCTTATGTTACCATTCTAAATCCTTTTCTCCTATAATCTACCCCATTCCAGTAGCGGCAGCTCTACTCTCCCACCTATAAAGGCCAAGAAAAATTAAACCATGCTGAATTCCTTTTTTTCTCACATCCACATCCAAACTAGAAGGAAATTCTTTGGTTCAGTCTTCAACATGCACCAAAAATCCAGCCAATTCTTGGGCCTTTACTCCTGCCACTCCACTCAGAGACACCTGGATTGTTGCAGTAACTTTCAAAACTGGTTCTATCTTCTTGCCCTTGACTCGCCTGGGCAAATTTTAAAAACAGCACCAAGACCAATTCTCTCGAAATATAGCCCAGCTTCTGAGAACTCATTGCAGAAACCAAAGTCTTCATCATAACCTCCAAGGCTCTAGATCACGTAGCCTACATGTTCCTTCTGGCCCTAACTCCTAGTACCCTTTCCTCACTTCCCCTCTGCCACCTACCCTGCTACCCTTTCTTGAGAAAGTCTCTTATGCTCCCCTAAGAGTCCATTTTACTTCCTTTTGCTCCAGATTCCTTGAGGGACTCCTTTACTACATGTAGCTTTCAAAGGTCACCTGCTCATTGACCGTTCCCTGGCCACTCTAAAATTGGAACCACACACACCACTACCACCACCATATTTCCTTTTTTATGAATAGCACTTAGCACCATCTAACATACTGTGTATATGGTGGCATGATATAACATAGAGATCAGCAGCGCAACCTCTAGAGTCTCGGGACTGAGTCCCAACTCCACTGATTAGCAGCCATGTGATCTTGTGCAAGTTACTTATCCTTCCTGGCCCTCAGTTTCCTCATCTGTAAAGTGGAGTTGTTTTAATGATTAAGTCAGTGTGTGTGTTGTTGTTGTAATGATTGAGTGTATCCCTTAAAATAATGAGTGACAGAGACTATATAACACTAAGTGTTAGCTACTGTTTATTTTATTTACTGCATGCCCTTCTCACTACCATAAAAGTATCCCTAAGGAAGGAGAAAAAAGTGTTGTGTGTTTGGTCCATTGCTGTATTATAAGTGCCTAGAAAAAGGCCTGGTATTTCTTAGGTGCTCTATAAGTGTTTGTCAAATAAATGAAGCTCGAGGTTGGAAGAAAGGTCAAATACAGAATTAGCACTTTTTTTTTAAGAACTGGTACTTGAAGCTTTAAAATTGATGAAACAGAATAGAAAGAAAGAAGCCAGAATGCCAAGAGAAATCAAGGTCTACATTTTAATTTTTCAATGTCAATAGTTATGAAACACATAGAAAAGGAATCAACACATGAAACCAAGAAATGGCCAGCCAGAAGTGCTGGACAAGACTCAAGATAACGTTCTCTAATAAAAATTCATGGAAAAGAAAACCTTAAGATATGGGGGAGCAGTCATACTGGACACTACAAAGAAATGGAACAGAACGATGCCCTGATAGGACCATGGGACATGGCATGCAAAACAGCGTTGGTTTCTTTCAAAGGAGAAAATGTAGTAGCAAGGTAGGAAGGAAGCCAAGACCAAAAAAAGAGAAATGACAAATTGGAAGTGCAAGCAACAACAGTTGGCTATGCTTGAAGTTTAACTGCAAAAGCTAATGGAAACAAAAAGAAAAGGAAAGATGTCAAAAAAAAAACTCTTCTCATTTCACTCATAGTAACAGCCACAGACTTTACTATGCTTTTTCTTTTTTTTTAACTATGTCTTTTCAAGTAAAGCATTGTTATAGTTTATTATCTATTTATAATAATATACTTATTGATCACTATGTACTAAGCGTTTTACATGTAGAAATCAATCTCTATCTCTTTCTCTCATTTTACATTGTGAGACTATTTTTAAAAGTGCAATTTGGATATAGTTGCATATAATTAATTCCCAAACAAAATTAGAGAATAACCATCATAAACTCTTTTTTCCTTTTTTCCCTGACAAATTCAGAATCTCTTTGTGGACTGAACCCATTAAAAGAGTATGTTCAGATTAGGGAATCTAGGGAAAAGGTGTATTCTAAATCACAGGCTCAAGAGAATACTCATTCCCAGCCTAGACTACACAGGTACTAATTAATTCTCTAAATTATTTCAAGACACCTGAAACAAGTAGATCTATAACTTCAGTTCCTCTTTTTCATGGTCTGTCCTGTGTTCTAGCAATTGCAATAGGCTGAAAAAGCAGATGTTCTAACCATCACACACCACATGAATGAGCAGCCCTCAAGGGCTACCTATAATGGACTGCAGAGAAATAGGAGAATACAAAAGCCAAACCCCAGAGGGCCTCTAGCCTTCATAAAGGCCAGAGGAGTATGCCAGTTTCCCAGAGTTGGGCTCTGGAGTTAAATCCATAACACTCACAACCAGGTTGTAAATTTCAGGCCATAGTTCATTAACTCCAGAAGTTCAAAACGATACCCCCTGCTCTCCCAGTCAATGCAGCTGAGAGTTTTCCTGGCGTGTGATGATCCATCAACAATTGGATTCCAATATCTTTTGCTTCATTAATAGAGTCACACGGGTGCCTCCTATGGAGCTGAGTATGGCTTCCGACTCCACGCCAGCTTGGTCCCACTGCATTTCTGCTGGGCTACACTTTGAGCCTCTGGCTCAGGCAGACCCTGTGTTCACTTGTTCTTGATGTCTTCCAGTCCAACATCTCCAGTTTGACTAAAGTTAGCAACCAGTGGCCTTCCACATGTTTGGCTTAAATCAGATGGTTCCTGTGCTAATTCAAGGCAGTACCTATTTTAGAAAACCGTATGCAACTTTGGCAATCATATTGTCTCTTAAACTCTTATCTGTGGCTTAGTCCTGTGTATACCAATTTATAGGACCCCTTGGAAATCACTCCCACATATGTTTACCAAACATTTGTCATCATTCAGCAGGTAACTGGGGCAAATCTTGCAAAAATATGATCATTGAGTACAGCCAAAAAGCAATCCTAGACTCAGGGTTTGTTAGGTTGAGTTGATCCAGGACACCCAAAGCATGATGACCCAAAGTTGTGAGTATAACCTGTGTTTAGAAAACAGTGGTAATTGTCAAAATAGAACCACAAGTCCAGCACTAAATCCAAGGACAAAGTTGGAATTGGAAATAAGTCAAAAACCAGATTGTTCAGGGTAGCAAAGAACCAGGGAGGAAGGGAAGGCAGCAGATTCTGAGATATTTGTTATATACATTGCTTGAGAAACACTGGCTCAGCCCGGCTTGTAGACACAATCCTGAGGCTGCCTCTTCCCTCCCCCAAACCTCCTTTCTTTACCAGCTGACAGCAGTTGAAACAATAAAGGTCTGCAATACAAACAGGAGGGCACCACCAGGAGTTTCAAAACCTTTGTGAAATTCAAATGAGCCTCTTTTCCTTAGCAACCCTTCCCACTGGGAATTCACCTTTTTTTTCCAGCTCCCAGTCTCTTGACTTCTAAGCCACTGAAACAATATATATTGTGGACCCCATAAACCTCCATTGCCCTAAAGCAGTAGTAACATTTTCTGCCTCCTGTTAATAAATTGTTCTTCTCATTGCACAGCACAGAAAAGATGAAGATGAAATTGGGGGGAATTATTTCCCAAGTATTGTTTCTCTAACAATAGCAGTCCCTGCTCCTGAGAACTCTATTTTGCTTAATATGTCCCTTCTGCAAAGAGGTAAAATGTGACAGTGTAATAGCCCAAAAAGCAGCGTGAAGGGCCTGATTCCCCAAAGTGTCCACTGAGAAAACACACAAGTGTTTCCATCAAGAGGGAATTGTGTGTATCGAGAGAAGGTAAGTGCATGAAATAAGGGCCTGCAATAAAGTGGGGTCCAGGCGTCAAGGATTAAATGTTTGGATTCTTTGCTTCACAATAGATGCATTTGCAGGAAGAATGGGTCTCCATTTCCTTCCTTAATGGGGATATCACACACACGGCAAGTGCATGTCTTCTTCGGGATAAAAGGAAAATTGGTTGGTTTAAACATAAAAAAGTGTCTTGCCAAAAACAGCAATAATACTGAGCAAAATCAGAATAGAGTTCAAAGAGAGTGGGCCTTTGAGATAGGTTTTGAGATGAACTTTCAGACATCATGAGGATGAACCTCTAAGACATAACAGCCAGTGGATATTTTGGAGCTGGACTTTCAAAAGCGACTTTCTATGAGCTCAAATGTGTGCCTGCCTCACACTGAAGGATGCACTACATCTTCAAATCTATGTACTTTGAAAAACGCTTTCTTTTCTCAACTAATTTTCCTAATTTTCTAGTTCGTAACTACTCCAAATATGCCTTTAGATCACATGAGAGTTCAGCATCACTTAAGCCAAGTAGAAGGAACAGGTTAAAGAGAGGTGGAGCACAAAATAAAATAAGTGATGAAAGGATGACTTTCCATGAGGGAGAGTGGGGCAGCAGTCTGAAAGGAGAAAAATCACAAGAAAAAAGACAGAAGCATGTATCACGTCCTAAGTGGTGGAGGCAGCAGGTGAAGGTAGACTCAGAATGGGATGCAAAATTTTAGGTTGGGTCAAAACTGTCAGAGCTGCAAAAGAATCTCTGTACCAGGCAGGGCTGCGACACATGGGTAGCATGTTGTGTCCTACACATAGACCCCCAAGGCATTGATGACTTCAGTTCTTTACCTGTGGCTTTGCAGTTCCTCTCACCAAAGAGGCAAATTATGTTCCTTTGTTCCCGAGCTCTGGATTTAACAATGTGGCTTGTTCTTGACCAGTAAGATGCCAACCAGTATGATGTCTAAGGGCTTGTACCCTGCACCTCAGTCATTGCTTTGGATGGGTACAGACCCATCCAGCGGAGGTGTTGAGAGACACATAGAATAGAGGGAAACTGCCCCAGCTGAGTGCTACCCAAATCACCCAAACCCCAGCTACCCCAGCCATGCCAATGCACTATATGAGAGTAGCCGAACTGCTCATCTGAGCTCAGTCAACCCTCAGATCGGTCAGAATATAAGCCTGCTATTACACATGAGCTTAGGAGTGCTCTGCTTCACAGCATTTTGTGGCAGCAGCTAGGTGATAGAGATGTCTGGCTAAGGGGGTGAATAGGGACTAAAACTGAGCCTTCACTGTGGTGTGCATCCTGACCCGAAGCACAAAGGCACCATGCGGGTTAATGGAAATCCCCTTAAAAATCAGTCTTACCCATTGCCTCCCTCTCATTTCTCTTTCCCTTCCTCAGTCCTCCAAGTCTAAAAGTCTCCTGGTTTCTTTGGGCCTCTTCAATTAGCTTAAAATCCAGACTCTGCCTTGCCAGAGGCCTGCTACTTTTCTGGATTTGTTTACAGCTTTATCCTTCTATAGTGTGATCCATATTGATAGGCAACCCTACCCTCAGCTTTCCCTTTCTTCCTCTGTGCTCAAGACCCACTGGTGACCTACCTGGATAACATTACGCTAAATGAGTCCCCAACCCTTGCCCTGGAGGCTTCTGGGGATCCATGTTGGGGTACAACCAGCTTTGCACCTATCTAGGGTTTGACTTCCCACTGCACTGTTCTAGTTCCTTCATCAGCAGGTAAAGGTCAGCCATGTCCTATGAGCAAAGCAGAGTGCAGGTAACAGGTGAGCAGAACGTGTCCAAAGCTCCCCTCATAACCGAGGAAGAGAAGCAAGACAAAAATGTGAAAGACAGAGTAGAAAGTGTATCAGAATTCTGAAGAGAAAAGAACCAACAGAAGGTACAAAGACACACAGAAGAGGAATTTCATTATAGGAACTGACTCACATGATTTTGAAAGATGAAAAGTCACATGATCCAACATTGGCAAACTGGTAAACCTGAAAAGCCAGAAGTGCATTTCTGTCAGAGTATGAAGGCTTGAGAACCATGCCAGGCCATTGGTGTAAGCCTTGGACTCCAAAGTCCAGAACTTCAGCTGAGCCATGATGTCAAGGGCAGGAGACAGTGGATGTTTCAAGTCCAGAAGAGAAAGAATTGACCTTTTCTCTGCTGTTTGCCTCTAACCAGGCCCTCCAAGGATTGATGGCGCACGCCTTTAATCCCAGCATTCGGCAGGCTGAGGTAGGTGGAGCGTTGTGAGTTAGAGGCTGGCTTGGGCTACAACACAAGCAAGCCTGGCCTGAACTACATAGTGCGACCCTGCCTCAAAAAAAAAAATAGGGCTGGGAGTTTGGCTCAGTGGCTTAAACACCTGCCTGGTAGGAACGAGGTTGTAAATTTGATCCCTGGTATTCACAAAAAAAAAAAAAAAAAAAAAAATGGAAGCCGCCCACATCGGAGAAGTGGATCTTTTCTCAATCTACCAGTTCAAATTCTAATCTCTTCCAGAAACACCATTCCAGGCATACCCAGGAATAACACTGTACTACCAGCCAACATCCTAGGGCTCAGGCAGGTTGGCACATAAGTGAGTGACCTCAATAAGCCACAGGTAAACTGCTGTCAGTGATAAGAGGAGAAGCTTACTTTTGGCCTGAAGGTCTCAGGGAAGTTTCAAAGAAAAGGTGACTTTGAATCCAATCTTGAAGGATAGAAAAGCTTCGCAGACAGAATGGGCAGAGGGAGTGGGTATGGTGAAACTTCTCAGGCAGAGGAAGCCACAGAGGAAAAGGTTCCCCCAAACCTTCCTGGAAGTTCTGAAGTCACCTTAGAGCTGCCAGAGCTACTTGGCCCGGGTCCATATGCAGTATCAGCGCGCGGGGATGGGGAACCTCCTACCGAGAACCTAATTTGTCAACACCCTGGGCTCAGAGGAGAAAAACAGAAGACTGGGTCTCATTAGCTTTGAACGTCCACAGTCCCTTGCATCCGAGTGGCTGCTGCGACTCAGGCGCAGCCTGTGTAAATAGCGCCGGATGGGATTGTAGCTAATAGGGTTATTAATACCTGTCACATCCCAGGATGGCAGAATAATGCGGAGGTTTTCTACTATAGATTAAAACCAACCAACAGGGAATTTTCCGAGTCTGGCAGTCACAGCTTTCTCTTCATACAACTTTTCCTCCAGCCATGCAGACGGGGGTAAGTAATTGTCCCGGGGAAAGGTTTGTCACCATGGTAAATGTAAAAGCTGGAACAAACCTGCCTCACTTAGCCTCAGGCAAGAACATGGGTATTTGAAATTCACAGATAATCCCCAAACCTCCCTGCGGCCTGCAGCACTGACCTCTTTCCTGGCCCAGGCAGTCACCCCAAAGAAAAGTCACCTTTATTTGGGCTTTGTACCTTTGCTCCTGGGTGGATAGATTAAGAAGGCAGAAAGCTGAGGAGAGAAGATGGCAGCACGTGAGCTCTGGATGTTCTGCAGGTGGCTGGGGCCTCAGACAGAGAAGTTCCAGAGTGGAACCACCCAGGCTGGTGATGGTGCTCTTCCCTCCGGCCACATTAGTGCCTGGAGTGTGGTCCTACCTCTTCCCTTTCACTGAGATGCCCAGAAGGCCAAGGAGAAGGCCCTGCCAGACAGCTGGCTCCTCACGACACAGCCCTTCTGCCCCACCTCACTGCAAGAACCTCCGTGGGAAAGCGCTCCAGGTGGGAGCTTGTGCGCCCTTCATTTTCACGGGCTTGACTCAAAGCCTCTAAAGGTATCTCAGAGAGACTGCACAGCACTTTCTCCTGTTTCCCTTTCCCGGTTTATTCCACATCTCCAAAGTTCACTAAATGGAAGGTTATAAATGCCTGTGCAGTCAGGCAAGGTGGCACACACCTGTAATCGCAGCACCCTGGAGGTTGAGGTAGGAAGATGGAAAGTTCAAATGTAGCCTGGGCAATTTAGTGAGACTGTCTCAAAACAAAAACATGTTTGAAAAGCCTGGAAATGTAGCTCAGTGTCAAGGTCCTGTGTTCAATCCCCAGTACCGGAAGAAGAAAAAAGTGCCTGCTCAGGGCTTTATCCAGGGCCAAGTGATACCTGCTACCCCTTAAAATCTATGTGCAACATGTTTATCCTAACAGGATTCATGTGTCAAGAGTTCCAGGTGAGTCCTGAGGTAAATCATAGACAAGAAATAGGGCAAGAGAGAGTGTGGGCTCCGCGCTTCATTCTATTTCTCCTGTCATTTTTGTTTGTTTGTTTGTTTGTTTGTTTGTTTGAGACAGAGTCTTACTGTGTGGTTCAGGCTGGCCTTGAACTCATGGCGATCCACGCATCACATCCAACTTTACTTGGTTGAGTCTTCAGGGCCCCACCCTCAATGAATGGCATCAGCGCCCTTTCAAAAGAGACTGAAGCCAGCTCCTCAGCCCTTCTTCTACCATGGGAGGACAGGGCCCAAAGAAACTCTATTTGCTGCTGACAGCAAGTCTTTACTAGATACCAAATATGCTAGCCCCTTCACATTCAACTCCCCAACCTCCAAAACTATGAATAATAAATTTCCATTATTTACAAATAATCTGTTCTAAGGTATTTTATTATAGTGGCACAAACACACTGACAGCAACTCTCGGCAAACAAGGAAGAAAGACCCGACAAGAATCCAACCCCGCTAGCATCTTTTCTTTTCATGGCACTGGGGACTGTTTCCCTTCACACTAAGTTCCATCCCCAGCCCTTGGTTATTTTTGACACAGGATCATGCTAGGTTGTTTGGGCTGGTCTCAATTTTGCTATTCTCCTGCCTCAGCCTCCTAGGGTGTTAGGATTACAAGGGTGCACCACCATACCCACTTCACTGCTAGCATCTTGATCTTGGCTGTCTACCCTCCAGACTTTGATAAAATGAACTCCAGTTGTTTAAACCATCAAGTCTATGGTATTCTATCATGACAAACCAGACAGACAAACACACCTGCCCTGAACTTTCTACCTTTAGGTGTCCTGAAGTCTTAGAGGAGAGGAGGATGAGTCATTGTGATTCTAGTAACCACCACAAAGTAGCATAGTAATTCCAAGGCAATGTTGCCTAGTGTTTAAGGGTATGACCTGGGCCCACAGGGACAGTGATATTTCTCTCCATGGCCAAGGGTCCTCTTCTGTCAAATGGGAAAATAATTGTGCCATTGTCATGGGATTGTAGGAAAGATAAAATCAAATAACAGTGCAGAGTGAACCCCCAATAGAATGATGTGTTATGCTGATAATCATTTTATTGGCCGTACCATGGAAATACAGTATGACCTCCAGCCTGGTTTATCCCTGTGTAATTAATGAGGACAGATACCTCCCATCTTCCAAAGATGGTGAGATTTTGAAAAGGTAATGCGGAAGAGGCAAGAAAAGAAAATGCCTCAGAAATCCAAGATCATTTGTGTTATTACTGCTATTGTTACTGTTATTATCATTATCATCTTATGGCTCTTGTACTGCTTCTCTACATGAATAATGCCCCAAGACTCCCCAGACTCTACCTCCTGTTCCTGTGGCAGGCTCACAGGTGTGGTCTGATGGCTCCTGGTGCCCTGCATCTGTGGCCATTTGTTCTCACAGGAGCCCCATTCCCTAAACTGAATGTATATCATTTAGCCCCAGTAGCACTAAGAGTATGGGGAGAGGGGAGTAGTGGAGAGCAAGAAAACTGAGTGCCATAGTTTGAATTTTGAGTGTTCACCAAAGGCCCATGTGATAAAGACTTGTTCTCCAGCCTATTGAGAGGTCCTGGAAAATTTAGGAGGTGGGATCTATTGGTCAGAGGTTAGATCTTTGGGAGTATGTCCCTAAAAAGGATATTAGAGCCCTGGCCTTTCTTCTTCTTCTCATTGTTGCTTAGCTACCATGAGGTGAGCAACTTCCTGTGCCACATATCCCCACCACGATGTCCTGCCTTGCAGACTCAAACACAACAGGATCAAATAACCATGAACTGAAAACTCTGATGCCATGAGCCAAAATAAACTTTTCTTCCGTACACAAGTCAGGAAGTTAATGTAGCTCAGGTACTTTTGTCACCGTAATGGAAAGCAGACTAACTTTCCCTTTCCCACCCCCGTGATTGCCTGGGCCTTTTTTCTGTGGCAATAAGAGGGAGCACATTTACCTCCCTGCTTCTGATGTGACAAGACAAATATGATGGGGTCAGGGGACAGTGAAGAGAGTACGAAGTACCCACAGATCATATCCGCCATCCAAATGCAAACCGCACTATTGGAAATTGCATGATAAACCTGCCAATTGCATCCTCTGCCACCTCTGACATAGTATGTGGGACCCTTCCTCAGCAGGATTTAGGAAAAAATAAAGACCAGCAGCTGATAGCCCAAGAGTGATACTAGGTAGGTGGCTGTTTGTAGCCAGCCTCCTTTTTGCCTCCCTTCCTGAAAACCTTTCTGTCCATCTTGGCAGTCAAGGCAACATGCCAACTGTAAGCCCAGCAGGCAAGACATCTCAGACATTTCCAGATGTCTCATGGACTGGTAGAACAATGCAGAAAATGCATCCTTCTGGAGTCATAAGGGTGCCTGAAACCTCCAGAGTGAGACTTAGATTTGCTTTGTCCCTAGTGGCCATTGGCATTCCCTCCTCCATTGACTAGAAAGAAGAAGGCCCAGGCCAGAGGTAACAAGGGCATGCATGGGAGGAGAAGGAGAGCATGCTGGCATGCATTCAGGGTGGTTGGCACCAGCCCAGCGTAACAAGCCTCCCCAAGTTCCTCCTCCTCTTCCCCCTCTGTTCTCAAAAAGAAGAATTGAGAAGCACAATAAAATCAGCAGGTGACATTGGTATTAATCCCAGGACTCTCACACATGGAACAATTTAAAGAGCTAGTAAAGAAGCACACATGAGAAGTGCTATTTCTGAGTGGGGACAAAGCACTCAATACTGCCAGGATGAGCGAGCCACCCCCCTCTACCCTGTCTGCTGTTTACAGTAAAACTTCATCACAAGATGCTATTAAGCTTGGCAGTTACTGTAAATGCTGCTGTCGCTGTTGACTTCCACAGCCCCAGGACATTTTATCCAAGACAGAGTGGCTTCAACAGAGAGACCCAAACTGCCACTTGCTTCTCTTCAGCAAGTAGAAGGTGCCCTAGAGAGAGATATTAGCCATTCTTGGGCTGGGGAGTGTCGGCTGCCTCCCTCCTCTCTGTGGGTTGTAGGGACGATAATGAAGTCAGCAGGGCTGGTGGGATAGATTCCAGAAGAAAATGAAAAGTAGTTTGGCCATTATGAGGAAGGCCAGAGAGCATTGTCCAACCTCTTCTATTGGCCTTCTCAGCCACCACCTTGATGGAGGGAGAGAAATAGCCTATTCTGGGATCTATAAATGAAAACTAGCCATAGGGCCAGTGTGAGTTATTTGGGGGGAGGGAAACTGCAGGATCTGCAGTTGCCTGAACACTTGTGACAAGACACAAGGACACATGTGAAGTTGTCAGCCACCTCCACCACTTTCTACTTCCCTTCCTCAAAGCAGCTACAACCTCTGGATATAAGCCACCAAGGGACTTGTTTAAAATTCTCTGTGATTAATTCATGGCATTTATCTTACTTTCATCTGAATTTTAGAGGGGAGAAAAGCTTTGGTGTCTTGCCCAACATCCTGAAGCAAAGCCTTGTTCATCTTCACATTGCTGGCGTCTGATGCCATGCCTGTCACATAGATGTATGCCCAGAACACTGGTTGAATACATGTTGATTGTTGCAAGTATGAGGTAGATGTGGGAAAGGCAGGGGGCTTTCTGTAAAAGAGCCCGAGGTCAGATGTTGGCTGCCTCATTTGCTAGCTGTGTAACTTTGAAGCATTTCATTTCTCTGAGGCCCAATTTCCTCTTCCGTAATTTGGGAATAATAATGCCTACATTATGAGGCCATTGGGCAGATTAAATGAAATAAAGACGTTAAAGTGTTTATCACAGTGTCTAACACATCAATAAATCTTGTTGAATCTGAATCGAAGGGATCAAATACTGACCTCACCAAGCCCCATAGAGAAATGCTCACACCTCTGAATTGGGCACAGTCAGCAGCAAGGATTATCTGCTACAAATCCAGGGTCAGCTGCCACTTCCTCCTGGCATCTCTGAGCCTCTGCTCTCTGTTTCCTTCCTCCCACTCCCCAGCTAATGTATGCTCAGGGAAAGCTAACAAATTTTAATATCATCCTAAGTCAAACATTATTATGAAAGTAAACCTACTGAAAAAAAAAATTATAATGCATCCCAAGACCAAATGTAAATGGTTTTTAGATTTTCCATTATTGTAGGTTACCTGTGCCCAGGAGAGACTAGTAAGATAACCTAAATTCATGTAGATCATCAAAAATTAATTCCTCTGAATGTCTTGCTTATTCTAGATTCTAAAACAGAGATCCCACAAGTTGACCTCAAAGAGAATCTGCCAGCCATATCCCAAGGGGTTTCAAGTTTGGGCCAATAGGTGGGAAGACAATTCAGATTCAGTGTGAAGACTATGGTCACCACTGGCTACTCCTAAGCAGGAGGGAGGTTCTGTGGTCTGCAAGCTTTCAAATTCAGTAATTTGCCTAACTCTTTAAACTTTCTTACTCCTGCTCATTCCCTCTTCCCAAATCTAGAAAGATTGTCCCAGCTATAAACAGGGTAATGTTAGCATGCCTCTGTCTCAGTATTGAGTTAGTCTCTCCCTGTCTTCTATCACCTAGTTGTACTCCATATGTCAAGACATTGACTGAGGGTCTCCTCCAATGCTGAGGAGGTCCAGAGGCCAAGTTTTCTACCTGATGCTCCACCAGTGATGGTGGCTTCATGAAGTGAGCCAGGATCCCAACAGCGCTCTCCTTCATGTGTGTGGCCCGCTGTTTCCCATTCTTTCTGTCAGCCTTTGCAGATTGTAGGCCAGGTGTTGGAATAGGCACCTTGGAGAACACTCAGATTTGCGCTTGCATAACGCTACTCAATAGATTACAAGCTCAAAAAAGGCAAGAATCTTTTGTCTAGTTCATTCACTGACCTATGCCATGCAACTAGGATAATAGAATAGTTAAAGGCACAATGTGGGTACTAAATAAGTAGTTACTGACTATTCTGTCTCCTTTCCTAAACTCTTGGTTTCGCCCCACCTTCAAACACAGGCTCTGATGTTCCTATCTCAAATACCTAGTCTCGGTCTTTAGACTGACAGAGGGTGTATGGTATGGTGAAAACTTCAAGGACTTCACAGTCAGGCAGATCTAGTCAAAATCTCAACTATGCCACACTGAAATTTTTTCTATCTGAGCAATTTTCTTAATTTTTATCTGAGACTCCTTATCCCTATCTCTGAAATAGATAGAACACGTATCAAGCAAATTTGTTTGAAGGGTTGATCTGTATGTCTAAATTTCCTTGCAGAATTCCTGGCAGATATATCAGGCTCAGCTAACGTTATCCCTCTTCCATTTTCCCATAAATAGGGATGTTGAGAGTCAGTGGATAATTTAAGCAGCATTCCTTGAATATTTATGTCACCTAATAAATAATAATTCCTTTCACTGTCCTTATGTGCATTCAGTCATGAAAGAAAATATTCACATACATCAAGGTAGGTGCTAGGGATACGAAGATGAATAAGCATTGCCCTCAGGGTACTCATGGGTGGAGGGAGGACAGCTGAGTGGATAACTACAAAACTGGAGAAGGGCAACAATAAAGAAACGCATGTACAATGGGCGCTCTGATGAGGGTACTTGATTTGTGACCATCTGACTATACCTGTGCGGGAATTCTGGATCTGGCTCAGCCAGTTTGCACCCACTGACTGTGGCAATAGTGCCAATAGCTGACAATAATCAACTCTGCTGAGATTTAAGATGAACAAGTCATAGAACATCAGACACTAGGTAAGGAGCCTTATAAAACCTAGCAGCAGACTATTCCAGCACCTTTCTAGTCCCTCTTCACTCCCTTCCCTTCTGCAGCAGCAGGTGTTACTGCCAGCTCTCCTTTCTCCCTTTGCCTACTTCTGGCTAGGTAAGAGATTTAAGGAGAAAAAGCCTGCAATATTATTTTGTGTCAAAAGGAGAAGGAAACTAAATTTGCTATACTTTGTGCCAGGCACCCTACTGGGCATTTTACATGTTTGCTTATTCAGATCTCTCAGCAGCTGTGTAGGACAGATAAGCATTGCTTTACCCATTCCTCAGGTGTGGAAACTGAGACAATGAAATACTTGTTTCAAGTTAGTTCGTGAGTTACAAAGGAAGCCTCGCCTGGGTAGGAGTGGCTCACACAGTTGTGAAGGTCCGGTGGACAAATGTGCTCCACTGAGAGAGATATTAGAAGCTAAAATCCAGTCTGTGCTCTGCTCATCAAGATGGGCACCTGGCAGGGGGCTACATCTGCCCGAGAAGGCACACCTGTTTCTAATTCCCCAAGGGCACAATCTGTGTTGTGAATCATCTCTCAGGCTGCATCTGCCTTTCCTCTCTTCAGTCAAGGTGTGTGCAGTTGCCTCATTGGGAGCCAGGCTCACCCAGGACCATAGTCCATGCATTTTCAGTGATGCCCTGCAGCCTCCCACATCTGATCATTTCACTCTAAGAGAAGGAAGCTGGAGCTACCACTCCCGGAATATGAGCACGAGTCAGCTCTCACAGTAACAGCAGGACAGAACTATCATCCACACTCACTGGGTAAGAAAACAAAGACCTACAAAGGCTAAGTAGATTGCCCTAAATAATATAAGTGCCCGAATAGGGATTTGAACTTAAAGTTCTACGGCCCAGAGGCACAAGTTCTTTCCATCATGCGAGGTTGCCAGAGAAAAAAAACTCTTGATCAGGAGCACTGAGCAACCCAACAGCACAGCTGGTCTCTAAGGCAAATTCAGTAAACAATTTGTCACTGACTGGTTAAGGATAATTCCACCTGTCTATTCATACACAGCAGACCACCCCAAAACACAGTGGCTTACAGCAAAAACAATTACTGATTTCATTCAAAAACTTACAGTTTGGATAGAGCTGGGTGGCAATAGCTGGTCCCTTAGAGTGTGGGGCTTCACTTTTATGACATCCATCACTCAAGAACTCAACTAGGGCTGTCACCCAGGGGCCTGCCACAGGAGTGGCTTGTGCTTCCTCATAATATGGCACTGAGCTCCAAGAATAAGTATGCTAGAAAGATCCACAAGATCATAGTTTGGGATGCTCCAGATTGTCACTTCCCCTGTATTCTGTTGGTAGGAAAAATCCCTAAAGAAGGTGGCCCAGGTTCAAGAGGAGGAAATTAGACTGTTTCTCAATGGGAAGAATAACAGAGAGTTTGACAGTTTCCCAAAACAGACTTCATTCCACTGTCACAGCATCGAATGGCCTCACTATGCAGATCATCCAACGCCTCAGGGTGGGGTTGGGTGAAGACCGGACAGGTGCCCTCACCCCTGATCTCTAGTGAATAACATAACCCAGAGCAGCTGAGACGCTTCTGAGCCCAGAGCTCTAGGGCATGTCACAATCCTGGCTGCCCCTCACTTGCGGAGAAAATCACCAGAGCGAAATCAGACGGCAGAGCATCTGGTCTCCATGCACTTGCTGACTCCAGCCAGGCCCTCGGCCACTCACTGTCACAGGCACGAAATTCCCCTGGACATGCATGCCAGGCAAAGCCAGGGTTGAAACATGATAATAAATCCATCTGAACACTGTGTTCTCCTGGGGCTTATCAGTATTTCAGTTCTAGTCACAAAAATAACATACTGTAAAAGACTGATTAGTCATCGGATAATTGAGTTCTTAAATGTCAAAAACAATATCGTATGAATATTCAACAGATCATGCTACTGAAACTTACCTGTTCTATCAACAATGACTAACATTTTCCCCTCATTGTTCTTTCCCAGAAATTATGTTAATATGACTTTTCTAAGGTGATGAATGTGGGTCTCTTTAAAACATATTGTCTTACAGGTTAATGCATAATGAGCTGGTTAAAGGAAAACTGCTTGGGAGTCGGACTGGATTTCATCTGTCTGCATTAACTTTACCTCCCGGCTCAGAAAGAGGAGGCATCCGAGTAGAATTTCTTCCAGCAACAGATAGACTTCAGCACTCTACTCTTTGTCAGTTCTATTTCTTGTGGCATTTATATATTTATTTATTTATTGCCTGGGACCTGAGTGTCTGTGGTGAGGGCGGGGGTGGGAGGATATGCCCTGTTTTCATGCAGTGTAAGTTTAGACAAGGACCAAGGTTGGAGATCTCTGGAAGACTGGTGTATACCTTAATTCCACAGAAAGTTAGGGTTGGGTGAACTGAGTGTATGCATAAGCCTTCATCTGTGTTTTTGGAACTTGCACACACACGCACACACACACACACACACACACCTCCTATCAAGTGGGGGTGTGGGACATGCAAATTGGAAGAGATTTTCTAAGCCTGGAGTCCAGAGAGGAGGAAACTCCCCCAAGCAGATCCTGCTTTTTGTTAGCCCAACCTCAGCAGATGCTGCAACAGCTGGAGCCTAGAGCAGCTTGGTGGAGTGGGAGCTGATGTTGGGGTCAGCTTGCAGGCCCTACAGCGTGTTGGGGGTCTTGCTCTTAGTGGGAACATCAGGATATGCCAGGCACCAACTGCTCCTCCAGCCAGGCACTGTCTGTTTCTGTGGTTGTTCTGCCCCTTTCTAGCCAGAAACA
>RJWM01009918.1:0-65717 GCA_004363535.1 Dasyprocta punctata | reverse complement strand
TATTTATTGTCTGTACCATGGATCAGTATTTATCTCATCAAAGCTATTGGAGAATACTCAGTAAAGTTTTCTACTCTGTAAAGTTCTTTTGGCTTTCTCTATGTTCATGGTGTCATTCTGTATAGCCAAACCCTAACTGACTAATTTAATTAGGTGTGTGAGGTAGCAGTTCAATCCATAAGAGTTTTTTTGCTGTATTGGTAGAGCTATTTAGTCCAGTTGTTCCCTTCTTTTCTTTTTTTATCATACTTTATTAGTGCATGTTAATATTACATGATGACGGGGTTTATTTCTGGAAGTCAGTGCATGCAATTACCAAATTATTCAGTCCCTTCTCACCAGTCTACTGGCGTGTGGGAGGTGGGAGAGGGGTTATTGAGCATACATATGTAGTTGAATTCTGTGTTTGT
Organism: Dasyprocta punctata; assembly: GCA_004363535.1. Taxonomy (NCBI): domain Eukaryota; kingdom Metazoa; phylum Chordata; class Mammalia; order Rodentia; family Dasyproctidae; genus Dasyprocta; species Dasyprocta punctata. The sequence continues at coordinate 65,307 of RJWM01009918.1, read as the reverse complement.
TGTATCTTTGTATCTGCTTATAAAATTTTTGTTGGTTTTATTTTGGTGCTAGCAATTAACAGGTAAACTCAGGGCCTTGGCACTGAGCTGCATCCCAAACCCTTTAAGTGTTTTTCTTTGTTTAAATTTTGAGGTAGAGTTGCTAAGTTGCGCAGACTGGGCTCAAATTTCTGATCCTCTTGCCTCAGCCTCGCATAATGATGGGACTATAAGCATGCACCACCACAGCCAGCTCAAAAAACAGATCTCTAAAATTAATCCCTTTGATTCTGTCAAGTAAACTGGGTGTTCTGGGCCCTGCCTGCTTTTGTGTACATTGATATTTATTTTATGTTTTTGACAGAGGAATTAATTGCTTGCCTATTATGTCAACATGGGATGAGTTACACTGGAATTCTATTGATACGTTAATTCTAGCCTCTCAAAATGTTCTGTTGGGTTGCTCACTGGAATGGAAACTTTAGTGTAGCAGGTACCATATTGTAATATCCAACTGGCCAAATGCTTTATTCTAAAAATGTATGCCACTGCAGGGAAACTCACCGTGTTTGGTTTTCAAAATATTTTCATTTTATCACCAACTTTTAAGATCGTGCCCTCAACAAAGCGTATGCCAATGAAGGGTCTTGAAAAGGAAGACCGTAAAGCAAACTAGCCTCCCAGACTTCCTGTAAGTTTGCTGTTCCCCAAGTGTGCGGTCTGTTGCAGGTGTTTCCTGTTGGTTGGTAAATATCCTCCACACAATTTCTGTTTAAATTCAGCTATTAATAAAAATGAGTACTCTTGTCTGTGGTGCCTCTTGGGTGTTCATTGACATACTGGATGGGCTGTCGTCGGTAGTTCCTTATTGTTAGCAGTAGCAGTAGTCATGAATTATACTGGTTCATTAATGTGACCTCTCTTTAATAAGTCTAAAATCCCAAGACAGCTGGCTTTTAGGTAATATAAATTTCCCAGCAGGACTCAGGAGGGGGGGAAAGATGCCTTAGCTTTATTTTACTAGCATTAGCAGCTTTTGCACTAATAAAAGGAAAAGATGTGGGAAGGAGTCTAATTTAAAATGCTAATATAGCTTGGTTCTGTGAAGAGTGCTGGATTTGCACTTAGAGTGGGTTTTCTTTGCTATCAACTAATGGTGTGGCTGGTGAGTTGCTGAAACCCCTTGGTGCCTTAGCTTTCCAGTCTAGGATGAAGTGGAGAGAATTTCTAATACAGTTTTTGCCACTAACAAGCTATAATTCTAGCAGTCTAGAGGCCTGGATAGTGGTTAAAGAGAAGAGAGAAAATGTCCACTTGGTTGACAGAATGTGTCATTTTCATGTCCCTTCCACTTGAAAATAATTAAAAACAAACATTTACTTTTTTTTAAAGCTGCAGACCCACCCAATGCATTTTTCTAACTTTCAAATTTAACATAGGTAAGGGCTGGACATCACAGGTGTTTAACAGAACGGTAACAATTTAGGCTTTGTTTGGAGGAAATGCTGCATATAAGTTTATACTGTACATGGGGAGGCATTTATATATTTTGAGGTATTTTTTTTCCAGGCTGCAGAAGAAATGTTTACTGTGGTATACACTCTGGAAAAGCATGTAACTACCAATTTGGGAGTAAATGTTTTAGAGGTAATGTTTAACACTTTAAAAAACTGCTGTCTTGTTATGTTCTGCTAGAATTTATATAGAGCTTTGGAGAAACCTAGAACAGTTGGAAAATACTTCCTTTCAAAATAAAGGAGGGGAGTCAACAAAACTTGTGTGTTCCTTTTTGAATGTGGGAAGTAGAAGATCAACCAGTGGCTAAGTATACTCCCTCTTCCATTCAGTTCTTCTGTCTACAATTTTGGCCTGCCCACAGTGTTGTGACATTCTGTACCACACAGTGTGTTAGCTTCTTTCTACATTTTAGGGGAATCTTATTTCTGTGCAAGAGTTAAAGACCTTTTTCTTTTCTACTTGTATGTACTGCTCTAGAGAGGAAAATTCAAATTACTATTTTGCATACAGTTAGCTAATTTATGAAATTGGCCCTCTGATCATTCACCAGCAGGGTTAAGATTTTGTATAATTTTTCCTTTCTGGAAGCATCAGTACTCTAAACTGGGGCATGGTACATCCATGCCAGTGGTACATCCATGGCAGTGATGGCAAACCTTTTAGAGCTTCCAGTGATAACAGCCTGCTGTGGCATGAATGCTATAGGTTCACCACCATTTATATGGTAAATACCAGTTTTTATTTTTTGTTTGATTTATTTATTTATTTATTTATTTATTTATTTATTTATTTATTTATTTATTTTGCGGTACTGGGGATTGAACTCACAACCTCGCGCCTGCCAGGGCAGGCGCTTAAGCCACTGAGCCAAACTCCCAGCCCTGGTTTTTTGAGGCAGGGTCGCACTGTGTAGCTCAGGCCGGCCTTGCGCTCGCGTTGCAGCCCAGGCCGGCCTCGAACTCACAACGCTTCTCCTACCTCAGCCTCCCGAGTGCTGGGATTAAAGGCGTGCGCCACCACGCCTGGCTTCCATAGGTGGTGTTGTGTGTGTGTAGCATTGAGGATTAAAGCTGGGGCCTTGTGCATGCCAGGCAAGTATTCTACCACTGAGCTACATCCCCAGTTTTTAAAATTTTGTGAGACAGGACCTTGCTGCGTTGTCCAGTCTGGCCTTGAATTTGTGACCCTTCTCCTTTAGCTCCTCCTTACCTACCCCTACAGTAGCTGGGATTTCAGGTCTGTGTTACCATTCCAGCTCCATACACCCATGTAGCCTGGTGTGTGCAGCTTTTATATATTTTCATTTATTAATATAAACAAAGATTTTTATTCTGCCTTAATTTGGCAGATCATTCCAGGGTTTCTAAGTTACTATTTTCTTAGTAACTCTTTTTTTTTTTTTTTGGCACCAGGGATCAAACAACCTCGCACCTGCCAGGGCAGGCACTTAAGTCAGTGAGCCAAACTCCTGGCCCTGGTTTTTTGAGGCAGGGTCGCACTATGTAGCTCAGGCCGGCCTTGAGCTCGCGTTGTAGCCCAAGCTGGCCTCGAACTCACAACGCTCCTCCTCCTCCAGCCTCCGGAGTGCTGGGATTAAAGGCGTGCGCCACCACGCCCGGCTTGTAAATACCAGTTTTTGATGGATGGTACATTTGGTTTACTGGCTTAGTACTTAGAACAGGGCAAAGGGAAGCTTAATACTTTTAAGTTCCATTTATTTTCTGAATAAGTTAACTTTTAATAGGTAAGTCACATAATTCAGAAATTAAAATTTAGGGCTGGGGATACAGCTCAGAGGCATAAGTGTCTGCCTGGCAAGTGTAAGGTCCTGAGTTTGATTACTGGTAGCAAAAATAAAGTTTAACAAAGCCATTGCCTTCATCTTTGTATCTTAGTGACGCCTCCTGTCTTCTTGGTATTCAGAAGTATCATATTAGTTTATTTTTCTAGTATTTTCTTCATACAGAATACAAAGAACAAACAAATATGTATATCCTTTTAAAAAAAATCTCATTTCCTACATACACCTGTCTTTCATAAGAGGCATACTAATTTGAACATGGCATTTCTCCACAAACTGCCCTGGCTGTCTTTGCTTGTCAATACACTGAGTTCCTCAACCCCACACCTGCCATTTAAGTGGGTGGTTTTCATTCTGAGAAGGTTCTGTAATTTACATAACTGATACCCTGTTATGTTTTGCCTTTATAACACCTCTGTAGTGAATCCTTTTGTATGTGTGTGTGTAGCAATTTACAGAAACATCTACGTCAAAGGGCATATATAGTTATACTTAGGATACAAATTGACTTTCATAGATGACCAATTTGTTCCATCTTGTTTCATCTGTTGGAGGGGGAGTTATTTTGAGACAGGGTCTTGCTATGTGATTCAGACTACTAGCCTTGAACTCATGTAGTCCAGGGTTGTGTCACAGTCAATGATCCTCCTGTCTCAGCCTCTCAAGTACTGGTATTACAGAGATATACCACCATACCTAACCCATCCCGTGTCTTGATAACTTGACAAACTTGGATTTCTGCTCATTAGATAGGAACTATAATTGCATACTCTGTGTTTTAAGACAGACTTGTTATGGAGTTCAGGGTGGCCTTGAACTCTGGCAAACTCATGGTAATCCTTCTGTCTCAGCCTCCCTAACATGTGGAGGTTATCGGTGTGTGCTACCACTCCTGCCTACATACTAGTGTACTTAAATTTTTTTTTTTTTTGGAAAATAATGTTAACTTTATTCTGGACTTGGGTCTTCACTAAATCATATATAGAAACCCTTGTCCCTTTTTTTGGCTCTTAAAATTGTTCACTCCTTCATCCAGTTTTTTTGAGGTTGTTCAGTTTTTTGAGATAGAGGCTTGATACGTAGCTCAGACTGACCTTGAACTCACTGTGTAGCCCAGGCTTGCCTTGAACTCATGGCAGTCCTCTTGCCTCAGTCTCCTAAGTGCTGGGACTACACGTCCTTCTATATAGGCTGTATTGCTAATCTATATTTCCAGCCCTCAGACTCAAGATTGATTCTAAGAAATGGAGAGTTGGCCTGTGCATCGTGAGGGATATAAACACTTGAGCCAGGTTATCTCCTTCCAGCTACAAAGGCAAGGTGGTTCAACTAGGATCATTTTCAGTTCTTCCAACAGGCCTCAAGTGTATAGGTGCTGGATAATTTTTTTCTTTTGTTTTTTGAGATAGGGTCTCACTATGTAGTCCAGGCTGCTCATGAATTGAACTGTGTAGTATGGCCCATCCTTGCCTCAAACTTACTTGATCCTCCTGCCTTGGCTTGGCCTTCTGAGTGCTGCATATGCAAGCATATGCCACCACGCCTGGCTGTGCTAGGTCCTTTACTAGATGCTGGCCTTAAAAGGTTCACAGAGTTGAAGAGTATTCACAACAGGGCCTACGACATATATAGCACTGTTGGAAGTATTTTATCTATCTATCTATCTATCTATATCTATCTATCTATCTGTCTATCTATCTATCTATCTATCTATCTATCTAAGACAGGGTCTTGCTAAGCAGTTCAGGCTGGCCTTGAGCTCACTTCGTAGCCCAGGCTTGTCTCGAACTTGCAACAGTCCTCCTGCCTCGGCCTCCCCATTGCTGGAATTAATACTTTTATGTTGGTACCCTCAGTCTTGAAGGGGAATGAAATAGGCTGGGTAAAATTAGAATAAACCTTATGTATCAGTTAGGGTTTACTAGAGGAAACAGAAATTACACAAGATATACAGAGGTATAGAAATTACAGGATAGGCTTACGATGGTCAGCCACAGAGTCGGATGAGGAAGCGTGTGAAAGTTGTTGCACGCTGGAGGCCGAAGGACTCTATCCAAGGTCTGGGGTCCACACCAGCAGGCTGATGGGTCTGCGACGGAGAGCCGAAAGGTCTACGCCGGAAAGCAGAACAGTCTATGCTGGAAGCCAGGAGACGATGTCCAAACCAAAGGCGAAGACTGGAGCTCCTCCAAAGAAATAGGATGAAATTGTCCTTCCTCCTTCTCTTTATACCATCCTGGTGATGACCCACCCTAGGGCGGGTCTTCTACGCCCTAGGGTGTAGAATTCCTAAGCTCTTTTAGTTAGGCCTCTAAATGTTTCAAGTTGACATAATCAATCAACCACTACACCTTACATCGATGGAGACCACTACCAAGTGGGTTTGAGCAGGATTTAAAGTTAACCAGATGGCTTTCCATGTTTACTTGTCTGTCCCAGGCCCAAACCCGTTGTCTGGAGATGGGCATCAGATTCATAGTAAGTGAACCTCTGTGAACCACTGGTCCTGGCTAATGGCTGTCGTGGCCTGTGATGCCATGATGCCTCAAAGGACAAGATAAGGCCACAGCTGAGGACTCCTGGCTCTAACCCCAATTAACTAGATAGAGGCTGTAGCTGCAGGCATCTACTCCTGCTGTCTCAGTCCCACTGTGAATGTCATACTGGAAATAGGATGGCTCTAATTAGTATAATTTACTACTTAGAGAAGTCTTTGAACTGACTCCCAAGGTTCTGCTCAGTTCTGGCATTTTCCTCAGTACCCCTTCCCTTTGAGAACCAAATAAATATGGGCTGTCCAAAGAAGTTCTTTGTCTCGGCTCCTAGAATCTCAAATTCTGCTAGTGTTTTGATCCTCTTGGAGCCCTAAATCATAACAGTTGCCTCTTTTATTTAAACCTTTCTGTCCACTCATTTGAGAGGTTGCAGACCTAATCAGTCCGTGATACTATATTACTAGTTTTTAGACACTAAAGTCACGCCTACATACAGAGCTGTTGTGGATGTGTGTGTGTGTGGGGGGGGTGAGTATCGCTGCTCCACTGTGGGTGGGCAGCTCACTGGGATTCATAAACTCCCTATGTTTAAAGCATTAAAGATACAAAATTTAAGGAAAGGAAGGCATTTTATTGGATGCTTTATTGGAAGGGGAAAAGGGAGTAAATGGCTACCCTGGTAAATCAGGGTAGGGGGCTCTGAAAAGAGGGAGGACCTGAGGGCTTTTTGTTCCTGGCTGTTTTTATAGGGGGTCTAGAAGTCTTTGCCACCTGGAATTTGTCATAATCTGATTGGTTCCCTCGGCTGTCATAGATGGGTCCCAGGCCCCAAGACCTTGCTGCACCATCTGTCTCTGGTCTACGTACATGTTTTTAAGTGAACTCTTACTTGGCTTCCTGTGTCCTGTCTGTGAAATTCATGCGTTTGTTAAAGGGACTTGACATACAAGGCCGAGTTAGCAATTATGGGAAATACAGTGAGAGTGTGTGTGTGTGTGTGTGTGTGTATATATATATATATATATGTAACTAAAAATGTATCTATATATTTGATACATAGATACATAGAGGGTTGAGTTAGCAATTAAGTAAAGGGGAACTATATATATATATCCAAATATGAGTATATGTTTTACATACTAAATTTTGTTATGTAGCCCCTGCCCATTTTGTCTGCTTTGTACTTTACTGCACCTGGGGAGGGGCAACTAACTTTAGCTGGGGCCCGGGCAGCTATCAGCTCTCACTTATAATTGCTTCCTCTAGCAACGGTGTAACCTTCTAGTCAAGATTCGCCAGAAAGTTTACTAAGGACTTCATCCTATCATTTCTCTATCTGCCCCCTTTCCCAAGAGCTGAACAGAGATCTGATCCAAATTTTAAGGAAATAAAAGAAACATAAAACATGAAGGCAGAGATACAAAGCATTATCATGCTTTTAGTTATCCACTGGGCATCTGCAGTGCCAGCCTGTCAAGTCCCTGTTATATTTTACTGTGGAATAGTCATCCTGTGAGGTTATGGCCTGGAAAACCTATCACAAATCAAACGGCTCCTAACGAGTACCTAATAATCCTTTTGCTTTCGGTTTATTTTAGCTCAAGAAGGAATACTTTCTGAACCTGGTCCTAAATCAAAGCTCTGCCTTTTAGGTCCAGTCATGTCAACATTATTACCCAGTGGTGGCTTCGATTCTGAAGGAGGTCTGTCTTCGCTTGAGGGTTAGCGTTATGGCTTGTGTCTAGATGTCCCTACAAAGCCTCATGCCTTCATTGGTGGGGCTTTTCAGAGGTGGCTGGGTTTAGGATGTGTGCTGCTGGGATTAAAGGGGCTTCCACCCTGAGTGTGAGGGCCCCCTGCCCTAAGAATGGGCAATTTGGTTGGAATTTAAGGGACAGAAAGAGGGCTTCTGCCATCAATTGCTGGTTCTTTGCAACTTCCACTGCTTTGAACTGTTTCTGCTCTGCGATGCCCTCTGCCATGCCACCCTGCCTCGGAGTCAGCCAACTATGGACTGAAACCTCTGCAAACTGAGCCAAATAAACCTCTCCTCCTTTATCTTTGGGTGTGGAGTATTTTGTCTCAGTACTGAGAAAAGTAACTGAGACAGCCAGCTGTTTGTAATGTAAATTAACCTGGGCTACAGTGTGAGAGACCTGGAATGTAGCCATTTTTCTGCCTGGTGCCAACAAGCTCTCGGACTGGAGCCCCAAACTTGATTTTCTTCTATTGTGGAATAGACTACGATATTTTCTGTGAAGACTAAATGAGGACACCTCTGCAAATATCTTCAAAATCATTACATCTAGACTATTAGCAGCGATTGTCAGTTTTATCATGAAAAACAACTTACAGAAACTGGGTGGTTTTCTCTAGTGATCAAAGAGATTTATTTTCTCTAACGTGAGGCAGGATGCATCATTAATGTAGTCTACTGTCAGTTGTGGTGCAAGATGGATTTAAATTAAAATTTGCAGGAAAGTGACCTAGGAAGACATAGAATGTGCAAGTTCACATTCAGCTTTCAGGTTCTAGGCAGGCAGAATCTGAAAGTCAGGATCAAGGGCTGTGGTGGGGCTTCCAGTGGGGTCCTAAGGCACCCTTCATAGATTGGGAAAACAGAATCTGTGTAGTCAAAAGACTGGGCTAAGCTCTGTTTATGTTTTTTTTTTTTTTTTTTTTTTTTTTTTTTTTTTTTTTTTTTTTGCGGCACCGGGCATTGAACTCACAACCTCGTGCCTACCAGACAGAGGGTTAAGTCACTGAACCAAACTCCTGGCCCTGGTTTTTCAAGGCAGGGTCGCACTGTGTAGCTCAGGCAGGCCTTGCGCTCGAGTTGTAGCCCAAGTGGGCCTCGAACTCACAACACTCCTCCTACCTCAGCCTCCGAGTGCTGGGATTAAAGGCGTGCGACACTACGCCCGGCTAAGCTCTGTTTATATTTTTATTACATTTTAACCAGCGAGTCAAGGTCTACCTGTCTCACAATTTGGAGAAAGAAAAAAAAGAAACCTCATCCAACAAAAAGAACATTAGTTATTCTGTACGGCTACCATGTCTTCTAATTAGATGTCTCTAACTTTAGAGTTCCCATCCCAGCTCCTTAGTATGATGAAAAGTCCCCTGATCCTGAAAATATAATGGCAATATTATGTAGCAACTTATCATCCTTTTAAAATCACTCCCCTGGCCACTCTGCCTTTTTTTTTTTTTTTCCCCCGGCACCAGGGATTGAACTCACAACTTCACGCCTGCCAGACAGGCGCTTAAGCCACTGAGTCAAACTCCCAGCCCTATTTTTTGAGACATGGTCTCACTATGCAGTTCAGGCTGGCCTTGAACTCACTTTGTAGCCCAGGTTGGTCTCGAACTCACAACTATCCTCCTGTCTCAGCCTCCTGAGTGCTGGGATTAAAAGCATGCACCACCATGCCCAGCTACTCAGCCAGTTTTTTTTTTTTTTTTTTTGCGGTACTGGGGATTGAACTCACAACCTCACGCCTGCCAGGGCAGGCGCTTAAGCCACTGAGCCAAACTCCCAGCCCTGGTTTTTTGAGGCAGGGTCGCACTGTGTAGCTCAGGCCGGCCTTGCGCTCGCGTTGTAGCCCAGGCCGGCCTCGAACTCACAACACTCCTCCTACCTCAGCCTCCCGAGTGCTGGGATTAAAGGTGTGCGCCACCACGCCCGGCTTACTCAGCCAGTTTTTGATTTGAAACTCAAGTTTTGTTTCCCAAACTTTTTGGGAACCCTGCTTTGACAGACACATAGTGTAAATTTAGGAAGGGCTAAGTTTACAGGCATTTAAAATTCCTAAAATGTCGAACCCTTACAAGAGAGCCATAACTTTCAAGAGCTGAGATTTGTAGTCTTCTTTATTATAAGAAGTCGATACAGAGGGGTGGTGATTTAACACCAAATCTATCTCGCAGTTTGCAAGAGAGGCCATTGCTGCTCTGCACAGAAGAGATAGGGTGAAAGGGTGGCAGAGGACGTTTAAATGGGTCTGGTAAAAATAATTGGGTGGTAGTTCCACTTCTTCTTTTGAAGATTCTACTTCCAAGGCAAGGGCAATATAACATAACAGTAGTTCCAGAAATCGTCACCTCTCAGGAAGTGCTAAAGAATATTAGGTAAACATTGTACCCAGAAGTCTCTATTTGGAATTCTATAGGTCTGGGATGGGAATTGGGAATATGAGTATCACTTATTCATTTTGACTTTTGCTTTTTGAGACAAGGTCTGGCATTGTAATCCAGCCTGGCTTTGAACTCACTGTGGGGCGTCCACTGTGCTGAGATGACAGGCTTGGCCATCAAGCCCAGATTTGGGAATGTGTTGAAGCACTACACAGCAAGCGATTCTTCCAAGTTAGGCTGTTCTAATAAAAAGGGGGGAATTTGGGTTACTGTTTTGTGCGGACTTTGAGCTGAAAAGGGGTCACTGCCCCACTTCACGCACTCAAAAACCCTACTACCAATGGTTCTTTCTACGGAGAAACGTTCCTTTTCTTCCTCTTCTCCTTATATGTCATTCCTGTCCATCTGAGAGACCAGATCTACCCAAGATCCTACAGGTCAAGGGCCACGTCTTCGTAGGGCTCCGGGGGCGGGGCGTCTGGGGCGCTCCCGTGCCGCGCCCTAATTGGCTGGAAGTTCCCTCGCCCGGAGCGGGTGAGACGGGAGCTCGCCACGCCAGCCGGTTGGGGGTGCGGACCGCCCAGGGGGCGGGGCGGGGATGGGCGGGGCCTCGGAGCTGCGGGCTGCAGGCGGCCCTGGGCGCGGAAGTCCCGGGCTGCGCGGGAGTCGGGGGTGGGGGACAATGGGTCGGTTACTGGTGCGTCACGAGGGAGTTCCTTAAAGGGGAAGTGAGCTGGGCGGCCGCCGGGCGCGGGGTGCGGTGTGCGTGCGGGGGGTCCCCACGCTTCAAAATAATGCCCGCGGCGGCCGCGCGACCATGCAATGGCGAGCGCTCGTCCTGGGGCTGCTGCTCCTCCGGCTCGGCCTGCACGGGGTGCTGTGGCTCGTTTTCGGGCTGGGGCCCAGCATGGGCTTCTACCAGCGCTTCCGGCTCAGCTTCGGCTTCCCGCGCCTGAGGGGGGTCCCCGACGGCCTCTCCTACCTCGGCCCCGCGCCGCCGTCGGGGCCGTCCTGGCTGCAGCCGCCAGTGGTCGGGGCGGCGTCCGGCGGGCGCGGGGCTCCGCGGCGGCCCGGCCCGGGCGTGTGCGGCCCGGCGCACTGGGGCTACGCGCTGGGCCAGCGGGGCTGCGGCCCGGACGAGTACGAGAAGCGCTACAGCGGCGCCTTCCCGCCGCAGCTGCGGGCTCGCATGCGCGACCTGGCGCGGGGCATGTTCGTCTTCGGCTACGACAACTACATGGCGCACGCCTTCCCCCAGGACGAGCTCAACCCGATCCACTGCCGCGGCCGGGGCCCGGACCGCGGGGACCCGTGAGTAGCCTGCGCGCCGGCCGTCCGCGGGGCCTTGGTCTCCGGGTGCCAGCGCCTGTAGGGCCGGGGCGGCCACTTTCTGAGGGCTCCCTGGGCGCCAGGAAGGTGGGTGGGCTGCTGGCGGCTCGCCTTCCCCATGAGGACTGTCAGCTTCCTACACGGGGGACGGAGCTGGGGACTAGGGACCGGGAGGACTGGTGACAGTGCCAGAGGCTGGGTTGAGGGTGGGGAGCCTTGAGACCCCAGTCCTCCAGACGGACGCGTTAGTGAAACGAAATCTGTACTATATTTGCTTCTCTTGTGAACGCAGTTTGTCAACGAGCCCTCCCCCTTTCTAATCTTCGTGCCACACCGAGGTCTTTTTAATATAAAAATTCAGGAGTTGATTCCTAGAAAGGACTTCTGAGCCATCCCGTGAGTGCGTCTCTTAGGCGAAGGAGACTCAGATGGGAGGCAAGGAAGCTGGCTTGGCCCAGTTTTGAGAGCTAGATATTGGTTCAGCATCACTGCACTGTGCCGCGTCCCGTGAACACCACGCTGGTGCCGGGGCCGTCGGGGAAGCTCGGCCAGCTCTCACCGGCCCAGCCTTGTTTGTGAAGGCAGAGCTCCAGGGTCCACTGTTGCTGACTTAAAAGTCCAAGAGGGCAGCACACCCAGCTTAGGTGCTTCCTCCCCGGAGGGGAGGAGTGTGCTTGTTAGGCCGGATAGGGGACTAGTTGCTGCCTTTTCCTCCCCCTTGGGTGGGCGTGGAGGGGTTGCATTGCTCAGCCGCTTGGCGGAACACCTTTGAGGCTTACAGACTCGTTCCCCTACTGGAGAGCAACGAAGTTCAATCCTTAGAATTCTAAACAGGAAGACCCTATAGGAGTTATCATGCCTTAATGTGCTGTGTGATGTCATGATGTTTAGTGAAGCAAGGGCACATCCTAGACTAATTTCAAAGGACTGGATCTTTCCAAAGTTGTAGGAAACTGATAGTTATTTATTTTTATTTTTATTTTTATTTTTTGGTACCGGGGATTGAACTCACAACCTCACGCCTACCAGGCAGGCGCTGAAGCCACTGAGTTAAATCCCTGGCCCTATTTTTTGAGACAGGGTCTCACTGTGCAGTTCAGGCTGGCCTTGAATTCACTTTGTAGCCCAGGCTGGACTCAAACTCAGAAGGGTCCTGTCTCCTGAGTGCTGGGATTAAAGGCGTGCACCACTGTGCCCGGCTATTTTTTTGCTTAACTGTGTTGGCCTTTTTACATACAAATGTATTGTCCAGATTATTTGAGAAAAACTTAAATTAAAAAAAACACTTTTTTTCCCAAATTGTAGACGTGAGTTTTGCTTAACTAGAGAACTTTTGTGCCTATAAATGTATTTTCTTTCAATCGCAACTTTTGAGAGTAAACTTTATTAATGGGGGGGAGGAGCCTAAATTTCCACCAGATAGTTACTTTACTTTCTTTCCTGCCACCTCCTGTGATAGGCTTTCACAGTATTTACACAGTTGCAATCCAAGTATGTGTATATATTTTACATCTTAATGTTACTGTTTTCTCAGCAATGCTCATAGTATTACAAGAAGGGAGAGCACTTTAAGTGCCGAATTCCCTTAGACTTTTTTCCCAGATTTCCTTTCAACAGGCAGACCTAAGGCAACCAGTTTAATGAGGAAATTGTGGTAACACTTTCCATCATGACTGTAATGGTCTGGAGGATAAGTTGATGGCATTTTAATGTTTTTCCGAATGAAATTTAAGGACCTTCTGTAGCATCAGGAGCCCCCCTCCTCAGCAGGGTGAGGTGGTGGTTGATCATGTGTGAAATAGGCCTTCATTTCAAGATGAAGTCTGTGATGAGTGTTTTGGTTTGGTTATTCAGTGTCATTCAGTGTAAACGGAGTTGCTTTGAGACAAACTGTTTTTGGAAAGACTGCTAGAAGTATAGGGTGGAGGGATGGCACTTGGCTTTTTGGTTGGTAAAACTTCGTATGTTCAAGGAGGTAAAAGAGCTCTGGGCTTAAGTGACCTCGGGTAGATGGAAGGAAAAGGTTTAATTTTTCATTCCTTCGTTTACTTTAACTCCCCTGACGCTTCAGTATTTTCCAGGAAGATTTAGAACCAAAGCTTTGTCATTCTGACTGTGAAACATTAGGGCACATTTACATTCCCCAAATAACCTGTATTAAAAATTGTTCAGATTTCTTTGTTTTCATCTGTGATACTGGAGATTGTTCCCGGAGAGTGCTGAGGTTTATTCCTACCCACCTCGCAATTGTAATTGAATTCAAGGCTTCCCACTGAGCTCCATTCAGGTCTCACTAAGTCTGTAAGTTACCCAGGCTGGGCTCCAACTTGAGATCCTCTTGCCTCATCTTTCTAGAGTGCTGGGATTACAAGTATGTGCCACTTGTTTTTATTTTGAGACACAGTCTTGCTCAATTGTCACAGCTGGCTCTGTCACCTTCTAAGTAGCTGTGTTTACATCTTGTGCCTCCAGGTTTTAAAGATCAAATGTATTCTCATGACTGTTGTCAAATTGTCTTCTAATGATTCTTCCTTGTTTTGTTTGTGAGACAGGGTATCACTGTGTAGTCCAGGCTGGCCTTGGAGTCACTGTGTAACCCAGGCTGGCCCTGAACTCACGGCAGTCCTGCCTCAGCCTCCTGAGTGTTGGCATTACAGGCATGTGCCACCACGCTGGGCTGTAATGATTCTTTTAAAGAATAGTGAAATCACCAGAATCACCAGTAAAATATTATGTAAAAGGTACAGAAACAAAATATGGATACTCACCATATATATCTTTCCTTCTTAATTACATTTACTTGAATTTTATCTTGCCTGTCTTAGGTGAGGGGAGATGTCCCATGGAGATTTAACGTGAAGTAAATAAAACTCAACACTTTAAAAATAGCTTATCTTTCTGTGTAGCTGCGGATTGTTATGCAAAATCAGTTCTCACATCCCCAGTTTGGGTTGGGGAGAATCCAAATTCAGAAATTCCTTTGAGCAAATTGGGTATTATATGTTTATAGTCCTTTGAATAATAATTATAAATTCAGGCTTTAACCATAACTTTTCTCACTTTTTCTTCAAGTATATTGCTTTTAAAACAAAAAAGTGACTATCAAATGAACAAACCCAACACTGTATTGGTCTCCCAGCTGACTAATTTCTATGTACCCCTATGTACCCAGATGGCCTCTTCTTGAATTCTCTGTCTCAAAATCTGTTCTCTTTTAGGGTCAGGCTCAAGTCTTTTTTTTTTTTTTTCCCCTATCACCACTGAACTGTTTTAAGCTAATTCTTGACTTCCTTAGTTCTCCTTTGAGTCTTCTCCTTTTAGTTGCTATTCTGCATTTTAGCATTGCTTGAGAATTAAGTCCTGTTTTATATTCGTCATTTCCCTTTGTCTCGTCTCTGTATATTATCAATCCCTTGACTATAGAGATTGTTTCTGTTTTTACCTATCTCTGTATCCACTTAGTATCAGTAAATTTCTGAATAGCGTTACCTACTAACTGTTTCTGGGATTTTTTTTTTTAAACATTTCTGTTTTGTTTGATTGTTAGCTACATAATAAAACATTTTCTATCAGTACAGAGTTTTAAGGTTGAGTTCTTGGATTGAAGTGGGTAAGAGCTATCAGGGGAGATTCAATTTCAATAAGAATATGTAAAGAAATCCACAGTTTTATCTGCATAATAAGCTGATGAATGGAATCAGGGAATCATGAGAATTTCATACTGTGAAACCAGGACGATTTTAAACTGTCACTTTTTCTTTCTCTTTTGTTTTTTGTAACCCCTTTTTTATTTTTTCTTTCTTTCATTTTTTTTTTTTCATTTAAAGAATATAGCAGTTATTTGTTAGAAAGGAATTAGAAATGTGCTAGTGAACATTAAGAGCTTTAAAAGTGTTTTTATTTGGCTGGAGTAGAAAGAAGGAACCATGATGGGTTTTGTTTGTGCGGTTTGTTTGGAACAGAGTTTTCATACATAGTTTAGGCCAGGCATGGTGGCGCACGCCTTTAGTCTCAGCACTCAGGAGGCTGAGGTAGGAGGAGTGTTTTGAGTTCAAGGCCTGCTTGGGCTACAAGGTGAGCGCAAGGCCAGCCGGTGCTACATAGTGCGACCCTGCCTCAAAAACCTAGGGCTGGGAGTTTGGCTTAGTGGCTTAAACACCTGCCTGGCAGGCGAGAGTTTGTGAGTTCGATCCCCAGTACCCCAAAAATAAAACCAAAAAAACCCCCCAAAGCATACATAGTTTAGGCTGGCCTTGAACTCATTATTTTAGCCCAGGCTGACCTCAATGGATGGTGATCCCCCTGCCTCCTCCCAAGTTGTCCCAAATGCAGTCATATGCCACCATTTTTGACTTCTCCATGATAGTTACTGGAAATGCTTTTATTTTTGCTGTTGCAACTGTAATGAATTTTTAGTTACTGCTTCAGCATTATATTGAGAAGTTATAGTGTTTTGTTTTATTTTGTTGCAGTGCTAGGATTGGAACCCAGAATTCATGCATGCTGCGTAAGCAGTGCATGACTGAGCTGTGTATCTGGATGCATTTTAAAATTGGATTCATTTTAGTTGCAGATTAAAAGAGAAAAACACAATAAAACATGGGAAGGAGTATAGTGCTCAAAATCAGTAATATTTTCCATAGGGCTGTTCAGGTGAGGAGGGTAACACATGCCACAGAGTGTAACTCCTGAGATGGTAGTGGCATGTAGTTTGTTTGCTCTTTGTCTAGTGTGGATTGTACTTAGGTGATGTGGGAACCCTTTTCTGTTGAGATGGTTAATTGGGTCCCACTATGTTTCTGGGCAGTAAAATATGTCATTAAATATTTAAGCTCAGCAGAATGTTCTTTAGTTGAGAATTTTCTTGTTTGGTTTGACCCTGTCCTTCAAGGCTTTTCTGGTATCCCTTATGGGTGACATTGCCATCGAGAGGCATATTTGAATCCATAGCTTTTGCTTTAAAAGGACCATTTGTTTTTGTGTTCTGAGACAGGGTCTTGCTATGCAGTTCAGGCCAGCCTTGAGCTCATTTTGTAGCCCAGGCTGATCTCGAACTTGCACCGATCCTCCTGCCTCAGCCTTCCAAGTGCTGGGATTACAGGTGTGCACCACCACACCCAGCGAAAGGACCTTGTTTTTGCTGACGTGAATTTATTTAGAAAGAGTAAATAGATGATTGTACTCCCAGCACTGCAAGAGACTGAGGTAGGAGATTACACATTTGAGTTTAGCTTAGGCAGTTAGGAATTTACTGAAACCCTGTCACAAAACAAAGAGGGCTGGAGATTAATTCAGTGTGAAAATCTTAGGTTCCATCTCCAGAACTGCAAAAAAAAAAAAAAAAAAAAAAAAAAAAAAAAAAAAAAAAAAGTCAACAAATAAAAGAAGTGGGTACAAATTTCCAACCGTACTATTTGCTGACTTTATAACTTGTGTTGGATAAGATGACTAATTCGTAGATGGCCCCCATTGGGAGACCCTTTCCACTGTACCAGTTATCAGAGACCCCTGCAGCGAGTCCCCAGTCTCCTGCCAAGTATTATGCCACAGGGCAGGAACAAAGAGTAAGGGACAGGACAGAGGGATCAGGGGTGACCAGTTCTCAGGGAACAAAAGGCCATGAGGCAGGCAGAACCTTGGTGTTTATTCATTATATCTCAGCCAAGGTCAATGAGTGAAGGGCTGGGGGTGTTTCCAGGAACAGTAATGGCGAGGACCTGTGCTGGGCCAGTAGGAACAACAAAGCATTCTTGTAAGCACAAGGACGATGGGAGTGTCTTACAGTCTCAAGCAGGTTTAATCTTGCACTGTGGATGGCGCAGCAGTCATTAGCCCTGGGGCTTCCAGCTGTGACCAGAAAAGAACACGAGTTTGCCTATTCTAGTCTGGCCCAAAGGGCAAAAGAAGAACAAGCTCTGGATGTCCCCTAGACTCAGTTTATAATTTGTGGTCCCCAGCAACTCCTTCTGTAATGCTTGTTTTAAAAATCTATCTAACGTTTTGGTATAGATTCTTTGTACTAGTTTAAATGAGTTGATACTACATGAATCAGGGCAACTGAAAAGTTAACTAAGATCCCATGTTGGAGCTGTTCTTCCCTGTAAGGCTGGTTTCGCTCCAGCGGAGGCCAATAGGACGCCTTTCAGAATCTAGCAAACCATATGGAGGAGAGACTGTCAAAAGCTTCTCACAGGGAAGTGGCTAAGAAAGCCAGAGGATGATCCAAGATGCAAATAAGAGTACTCCAGGGATAGAATGGAAGTTGTCAGAAACAGATAAATCTGTTGTTGGAAATGAAACTGGGTCTTTTCCACTTCGATCTCTTAACAACTGAAAAATTTTAAATATTTGTCTTATTTCTTGCATTGCTGTCATTTTTCCCCCCAAGTTTCTGCAGTTATTATTTAGGTTTGTGGGAATGGGACAAAAGAATAAATGACGTTCTTGGTTTGAATTTTTGAAGTAGCTATGGTTTGTTTCCACTACTCTTCCTGTCCTACCTTCCTGGATATATTAATTGTTGTTGTCTTCATAGTTTGTGCTATAAAGAAATATCAGAAAATAAAAAAGGGAAAAAAATATCAGAGTGACCAGAGAGCTTTACCCTCTGCATCCTCTGTTGGTGTGGGGGTGGAACCCAGGACCTCATGTGTATCATTGAGCCTCTACCAGTAAGCTACATACTCAGCCCCTGTAGTCAGTCTGTCCATCTGTCTGCCTTGCCTTGCCTTGCCTGCTTGTCTGTCTGTCTGTCTTTCTTTCTGTCTCTCTGTCTCTCTGTCTGTGATACATAATAAATGTGTTCATTGTGGGGAAATGGTACATACACATGTTGCATCTTGATCTTTTTTCTTCCTCTCTCTCTCATCCCTCCCTCCAATCTCCCCTCTTTGTCAGATTCCCTTTCCTATCTTGAGAGTGTCTATCTCCCTGTTTGTAGTTGTTTTCTTGAGATTGTTTCAGAATGGAAAATTGGTGTTGATTTTGAGGGTGAAAAAGAGAGCAGAACCTTGATTCTTGCTTTGTTTTGTGTTAAAAGACATCCCTCAAGATTAATCAACTCAATGGGGAGCCTGGATGAAATGTTAGTGAAAAAGTGGTGTAAAGAACCTTATTTAATCCCCTAATCAAAGGGCAGATGTGTCGGTCCTATAGCTGCAGGCCTTTACTTTTTTGTATGTAATCTGCTGGAGTGTGTAATTTTGAGGTTAAAGTATTACAAGTAGGTCCTATGACCAGGTCTCTCCTCTAGTTCCTAGTGATTGTGAAGTTAAAATTCTGAAGCTGGGCAGGATGGAAGAAAACATTTATAGTGATAAAATTACCTCGGACGGGACAAATGACCCTTACTTGCAGTCTTCCAGCTTCTGTTGAGTTCTTTCTGCTCTTGTAATTTACGAGTGTGTATCTGCAGTGCTGTGATGCCACTGCACTTGTAGACACTGTGGAAACTGAAATAGAAGACTTTTCGCAACACTGAACTACTCAGTTTCTCAATAAATAAGAATTGCTGGCAATTGTAGTTTTTTTTTTTTTTTTTTTTTTTTTTTTTTTTTTTTTTTTTTGTGGCACCGGGGATCAAACTCACTACCTCACGCCTGCCAGGCAGGCGCTTAAGCCACTGAACCAAACTCCCAGCCCTGCAATTGTAGTTTTTAATGGGTGTTGTGTTTTGTTTTGTTTCTCTTTAAAGTACCCATCTTTAATTTTAATTTTATTTCTTTTTCAGTTCAAATCTGAACATCAATGATGTCCTGGGAAACTATTCGTTGACTCTTGTTGATGCATTGGATACACTGGCAGTAAGTGTTGCTCTTTAAAAATTAAGATATTTTGGAGTTAATATCCCTGTTTCCCCTTGGAAACGGTAATTTTAGAGAACTTGATCCTTTTTTTCTCCCCCCTGGTATTGGGGATCGAACTTACAACGTCGCACCTGTACAGGCACTTAGGCCACTGAGCCAAACTCCAGGCCCTAGAACCCGATAGATTTTTAATCTTATTTTTTTGAGACAGAGTCTGGCTATGTAGTCCAGGGTAGTCCTGAACTTGCTGTGTATCCCAGGCTGGCCTCAGACTCTTGATCCACCTATCTCTGCCTCCCCAGTGCTGGGATTACGGGCATGGACCATCACATTTGGAAAACTTGATATTTAAAAGCTTTGATGGCTGTTATTTATTTTAGTGAACTTAGTGGCAACAGTGGGAAAAAGGTTGAAGGTTATAAAAAACAAAATATGATTCTTTTCAAATAATAGTGAAAAAAATGTATGCTTGTTTTTAGGGAGCCAATTCCCCCACCTCAATTTTCTACTGCCTTACTTGATAAAGGAATCCATAGAGAATTGCCTTAATATTTACAACTACTGCAGTTAGTATTTCAGGAATAGAAAACAGGACGTCTCGGGGTTGCTGGATGTCCTGCAGTCGCACCTCGCTGCTTGCCGACTCCCTGCGCACTCTGTGTGGGAGGCCCTCTGTGAGCACCGCTGTTCCCGGCTGCTTCTCTCGGAGTGCTGGGGTTATAGCTGTGTGTCACCAGGCCTGCTTTACATCTTCATTTTATAAATAGCAGAAGAAGGACCAAGCCCTTTGTCTAATGGGAATCTGGGCTATTGGATTTTCTGCTAGGCCGTAGTTGGAAAGCAATTTAGTTCCTCGGAGCTTCTGAAGTGATTGCTCCTGCATTTTACTCATCCACAATGACTCATCCAGATGTGCCCCAACAAGTTAGTGCAGCCTAACTAGAGCCGATTTGTCTAAAATATTAGAGGCTGACTCAGCCTGCAGGTGTTGCTTGAAGCGTCCTAAGAGTCATATGTAAATTGAAAAAACTTGCTTTTTTTTTTTCTCTCTGATTCTTTTGATCACCATTTGTATCTTTTTATAGTCATACTTGATACTACAGAGATCTTATCTTTGTTATTTGCTGTACTGTACTCTCTTCACACTTGATGGTAAATGGCACATAGTAGGATTGCAAGCTTTTGTTAAAAAAATGAACTTCTACTAGTTCAGCACCTCCCAAAACAAATTACAAGAAAAGAAAAGTTCTCTTCCAAAAGGAACTGGACAGAAATTCTGTGTCTAACTTTTGGAGAGCCATGTTAAACATCAGCATTTTAAAGGCCCTGAGAAGTCATGCAGTACAGAAACCTATGTAATGCTTCTGTCTAATCCAGCTTTTCTTGGTTTCTTGGGGGCTTTTAACTAAAATACTAAATTATAATATGAAATTAAGTATTGTTGGCTGTCTTCACCATGCTCCACTTGATTTGAGATCATATCAGCACTGCAGTAGCGCTTGATATTGTTGCTGGTGCACACCTGTAAGGAAACACTCATTTTTGTGGTTTTCGTTGTAGAATATCTGGCCTTTACTGCCTTAGCACTTCACACTTTTTAAGTGTTATGTTGAGGTTTGTCTTTTCTCTTGTTAGCATTTTAAATAGACTTTAGCAGATGTGTTATGGAAACTCTTGGGGAAAGCAGTCCCTGACCATTTCATGTAACTTGCAGCATTGTTGCATAATCTTTTAAAAAGAACTAAAAAAAACCAAACAAACCCTGAAAATCAGAAAAGAAACAACTATGCTTGTCTGTTTGTTGCACAAATAAGGATCAGCAGAAAAATAGATGTCATAGACCAGTAAAATTAGAACCGAAAACATGGTTGAGTGTGAGAAAATTATTTTTGTTTCCATTTAGATTAATCAGTGAAATTTTCTGGCCAAATTGCACTTTGTATAGGAGAGAATATCCTATCTACACCCCAGATAGGAATCATAATTCCAGAACACTTTTTAAAAGACATATAGCTGGTTTTTTGTATAGTTTAAATGTCACTGGTTTTATGCCATCCAAAAGGATTTGGATATCTGGATGGCAAGCATCAAGTATATGCATTTTTTTGGTTTTGTTTTGTTTTTTGTACCAGGAATCAAACTCAGGACCTTGCGCTTGCCAGGCAGGTGCTGTGCCACTGAGCTGTATCCGTGGCCCCAAGCATCAGGTTTAGTAAGATTTCTAGATTGGTCTCCTGGGAGCCAAGCACCCAGACTGGGTTTATTTGAAGAACAAGGGAAAGGCCGTATTATTGTTTCTTTAACTTTCTGATTTATTTTTACTCATCCTAAAAGTTTTAGGAACTACAGTGCCTTTGCACATAAGTAACATCAGACTGAAGCCTGAGAGAGAGAGGAATGGGAAGATTAGGAGCGCCCCTGATTCTAGGGGAAGGTATTTTCAGTTTTGCCATTTGAAGACGGGATTCTTGAGTTGTAGGAAGATAGGCTTGCCACTGTCTGGCATACAGTTAAGTCCCCAACTTAACTAAGAAGTTCTGTTTTGGGAGAGTGTTCTTAAATTGGGTTTGTTTATAAATCTGACAAAGCAAGTTTTATACACCTTTGACACACACATGTACAATATAAAGCATGAAAGGCCCAAACCTCCCTCTCACCACTGCTTTTCCTCTTGCTTCTGGACGTCTCAGGCTCTGACTGAGCACAGTACTGCTGCGCGGTAAGCACACAGCAGCACAGCCGTGACCATGTCTGGCAGACACATCGGCTGCTTCCACGATGTGTTTGCATCTACATAATTCTAGACCCTTTCTGTCTGTGAAAGTTCACAACTCGAATGTTCATAAATTGAGGACTTACTGTATATTGTGAAAAATAGCTGCTGTTCTACCTTTTGTGCTTCTACTTTTGCGGTGGCAAAGCCACACCCAATACAGACATTTAGCTGATGTGGCCAGCCTGCTGCAGTCATGTCGCCTGTCTGCTCTCAAGCTGCTGTAATGGTTTCTCTTCTTTTTTTAAAAGATAATGGGAAATTCATCTGAGTTCCAGAAAGCAGTCAAGTTAGTGATCAACACAGTTTCATTTGACAAAGATTCTACTGTTCAAGTCTTCGAGGCCACAATAAGGTAAAATAGTACGTAAAATGGGTTGAAAGCTTTGTGTGTGTACCTGTGTGTACGTGTGTGTGTGTGTGTGTGTACGTGTGTGTGTATGGAGAGAAATTCCTTTGGGTTTCCAGATCCAAAATACAGGTAGACAGTCCATATAGATGTTATGGGTGCAATGTATATTTTTCGTGTTTTAATGTTTATCAAAACTATAACGTTCGAACATTTGATAATCATGTTTTGGACTGAAAAAAGAAACACGCATGTTTTAATGGGTGTCCTTCTAAGCAGTCCTGATTTCCCTTTATGACTAGTCTCATTTCCTGCCTCCATTGTGTCCTGGGAAAACTTGTACATATTTCTGAAGGAAATGATTTTCTTTTCTCTCTGCCCACAGAAAACCACTGTATGACATTTTGGTGTATTTCTTTCTTTGGTGTTGAGCACTTATCTCCCTCCTTTTTTTTTTTTTTTTGCGGCACCAGGATCGAACTCACAGCCTCACGCCTGCCAGACAGGCACTTAAACCACTGAGCCAAACTCCCAGCCCTAGCTTTTTAAGGCAGGGTCGCACTATGTAGCTCAGGCTGGCCTTGCGCTCGCGTTGTAGCCCAAGCCGGCCTCGAACTCATAACGCTCCACCTACCTCAGCCTCCCAAGTGCTGGGATTAAAGGCGTGTGCCACCACGCCTGGCTTATCTCCCTCCTTTTAAAAAATATATTAGAATCGTGCTTTATACCCAGCTTTGTTTACTTTGATATATTGTTTATTTTCTTAACACTTTTTGAAAATTGTATTTCTCCATGAAATTTCAGTTTAATTTTATTTAAAATTAAAGTTATGACAGCATTTGTTCTGAAAAATGTCACAATCTACTCCAGATAATTGAAACAGGAGATCGGTGGGTCTGCAGCGACATAGATCCAAGCTTTTCGGTCATAGCTGAGTTTGTCGTTTTCTCTTCATTTTCCTTTTTTCCTCTTCATCCTCTTACCCGTTATTGAAGTTCATCAGCTGCATGGCAGCCAGAATTACAGAAGCTACTTAGTATTTGTTGTCAAATCTTTTTCTCTTTTTTATATGACTAAGTCTTTTCCCCAAGTGAGCTGAGTCAAGTGTAATTTAATGATACAGAAGGTAATACATATTTTGAGAACAAGTAGCACACACTTTCAATTAGTACAGTCCTTTTTCTTAACCCCTAAGATCAAGATAACTAACTTTGTTAATCTTTTAAGTGGTATTTTTCTCAGTAGCCTGAGATGAATGATTCCCCTTCCCTGAGTAGTGCAGTGAACTAAAAATTAGTCACTCATTAGAGCTAGAAAGAACTGTTTAAGAGGCCATTAAGTCAGGTCCTTACTTCAGGCAGCTCAGAGTCAATAAGAAGTAGGTGTTCCTTCTGTCATTCTGAATTAGATTGTGTGTCCTTAGGAGCAACATGATTTGATTTGATTTTGTGTTATTTTTTGTTCTCACTGCCATTAGGGTTCTGGGAAGCCTCCTTTCTGCCCACAGAATAATAACTGATTCTAAACAGCCCTTTGGTGACATGACAATTAAGGACTACGATAATGAATTGTTGCACATGGCTCATGACCTGGCTGTGCGACTCCTTCCTGCTTTTGAGAACACGAAGACAGGGATCCCTTATCCTCGGGTAGGTAGACTGGCTTTTCCCTGTGCGCTTGATAACACACCGTCTTCTGGATTTGAAGCTGTTTCGTAAAATAAATGAGGCTGAGGTAGAGGAAGAAAGTGTTATTCTTGAGATAATTTACTCTAAACATAAAATAAATATTTTCTAATTCATTCAGCACTTACTGAGCCACCCTCTGTATGCTGGGCATGCAGTGACATAGCAAAAATATTAAAAAAAAAAAACTTCCGTCGAAAACTGTATTTCCAGGCTGGGGATTTAGCTCAGCTGTGTAAGCGCCTACCTGGCAAGTGCAAGGTCATAAGTTTGATCCCTGGTACCAAAAAGAAAAAAAAAAATTGAAAAATTGTATTCCCCTTAAAACTTACTGTTCAGTATTCATAAATCTTTTGTATGTATGATTTCTGTCATGTGCTCCCAAATAGTGTGGAGAATTTTTCTTCATTTCTTATTTTGGTAGATTTCCCCAAAGATCCTCACATGTGTATTAGAGAGGAGCTCAGTAAATGTTCTTTTGAATGCTTTCAAAGAAAGCCTGCACAGCCTGGTGTGGTAGCACACACCTGCAATCCCAGCACTCAGGAGGCTGAGGCAGGAGGATCGATGCAAGTTCAAGACCAGCCTTGGTTACATACTGAGTTCCAGGTCAGCCTGAACTGCATAGTGACACCCTGTCTCAAAAAAAAAAAAAAAAGCCTGCACAGATCAGCAAGCTAGGTGGTAGTGTAAATGCTACATTTTTGTGATGTTTGATTTGTCAGACCAAAACTCCTTTGGGAACTAAGTCAGCCTTTGAGGTAACCAGGGAGTGAGTTACCGGATCACAGGGCTGCCATGATGCAACTGGCTGTCATACTCCAGCTGAGCCTCTCTTCTCCTCTGGTCTGAGGTTTGTTTATGTTTGCTGAGCCGGAGTGAGTTCATAGTGGCTCACTTAGAATTTAGAACTGATTTCATAGTTTGCTTTTTTTCTTTAACCCCAAAACCAGATCATGTGTAGCCATGAAAAAAATCCTGTTGGAAAGAGATGGTTTAATGAACCTGGCTTGGTGGAGCATGGCTGTGATCTCAGCTGTTTGGGAGTTTGAAGCAGGAGCCTCCCAAGTTTGAGGCCAGCCTGGGCAACTAAGTGAGACTGTGTCTCAAAATAAAAGGACTGGGAGTACCTGTGCCGCAGTGAGAGAGCACTTGCTTAGCGGGTGTGAAGGCCTCGGGTTCAATTCTCAGTACCTCAGTATTGCCAAAAAGCAAACAAACCACAGAGAGATGGTTCAGTTAATTGTGTAATTGTATTATTCTCATTCCTTGAACACTTGCTCATCTTTTCTTCTCGCTCTCACTCAGACGAGGCTCTGGTATTCTTTTCTTATTTGTGCTTTTTTCAATTTAACTCCCTTATTCATCTCAGGTCTAACATGACTAACTCTTAGCACGGTAAGCTTGCTACATTAGCTGAGTGTCATATCTGTGACGTGGCCTTCAGCTGTGTGAGTTCTTGAGTTTTGCCACGAAACCTGTCACTGACTCTTCCTGTCCCCAGGTGAATCTAAAGACAGGCGTTCCTCCCGACAGCCTTAACGAGACCTGCACCGCAGGAGCTGGTTCTCTCTTGGTGGAATTTGGGATTCTGAGCCGACTGCTGGGGGACTCCACCTTTGAATGGGTGGCCAGGCGAGCAGTGAAAGCCCTCTGGAACCTGCGGAGCAATGACACAGGACTGTTAGGTGTGGTGCACTTTTTCCTGCCATTGGGGCTCTGTAACATTTGGTCCCCTTTCCTTTCATCTCTGAGGGTATCCTTCCTGTTTCTTCCTTGTACCACTGAATCTGAAAATTGTCAGCTCAGAAAGAATGGTCTTCAGTGTCGGCGGTAGTTGATTTCTTTTTAGGACCTTTTGCTTAGAATTTGGCTATAGGGTTGTTGGTTGTTTTTTTTTTTTTTTTTGTTTTGTTTTTTTTGTTGGTACCAGGATTGAGCTCACAACCTCATGCCTGCCAAGCAGGCTCTTAAGCCCCTGAGCCAAACTCCCAGCCCTATTTTTTTCGAGGCAGGTTCGCACCATGTAGTTCAGGCCAGCCTTGCTCAGTTGTAGCCCAAGCCAGCCTCAAACTCACAACACACACAACACTCCACCTACCTCAGCCTCCCAAGTGCTGGGATTAAAGGTGCGCGCCACCACGCCCAGCTTAGGCTACAGGGTTTGATAGAAAAAGATAATACTTTT
Source organism: Dasyprocta punctata (assembly GCA_004363535.1). Classification (NCBI taxonomy): domain Eukaryota; kingdom Metazoa; phylum Chordata; class Mammalia; order Rodentia; family Dasyproctidae; genus Dasyprocta; species Dasyprocta punctata. Next base: position 39,248 of record RJWM01009918.1, on the reverse strand, counting down.
GCGGTTGAAGAGCTCCCTTTTGATTTGGAGCCCTGGGTATATTCTACTTGAAAATTATTTTAATGGAAATGCTATAAAAAGGACAGCCTCTGAGGCAGGTTTTATTGCTTCAATATAAGGTTCTAAATATAGGAAGTTAAAGTTATCAGTGGAATGGTTTCTCCTTTTAAAAAAAAAACTAGGTGCATAGTAATAGATTGAAAGTTTCAGATTAAACTTACATTAGTTTTTTTTCCTTTTGAGAATGTTTGATCAAGGTATTGAAAAATTATTTTGGAATATTTCAAACATTGTAGAAACAAGGTATTATGAATAATAACTTATGTACTCATCTCATTCATCTTGAGGAATTATCTTGTGTTTTGCTAACTCACAATGTTTTAAAATCGGTTCTTCCCTCATATAGTTGTCTTTGGGACATATTTTCTTTTTGGGTGCAAGAAGTAATTTGATTTGTTTGTTTTTCTAGAACCATAGGGAATTATAAAAGTTTTACACTTTAGAAGTGATTTTTTAAATTTTTTAATTCTAAAATTTATATATAGATTTGTCGATTTAACAGCAACAGTAGAAATAAAATCACTCAAATTATTAATTCACCACTAAGTAATTGACCAGTGTCAGTTTTTACTTTCCATAGGCATTGTTTTTTTTTGTTTTGTTTTTTGCGGCACCGGGAATCGAACTCACAACCTCACGCCTGTCAGGCAGGCGTATAAGCTGCTGAGCCAAACTCCCAGCCCTAGTTTTTTGAAGCAGGGTCGCACTATGTAGCTCAGGCCGGCCTTGCGCTCGCGTTGTAGCCCAAGTCGGCCTCCAACTCACAACGCTCCTCCTACCCCAGCCTCCCGAGTGCTGGGATTAAAGGCGTGCGCCACCACGCCTGGCTTCCATAGGTGGTGTTGTGTGTGTGTAGCATTGAGGATTAAAGCTGGGGCCTTGTGCATGCCAGGCAAGTATTCTACCACTGAGCTACATCCCCAGTTTTTAAAATTTTTTTGTGAGACATGACCTTGCTGCATTGTCCAGTCTGGCCTTGAACTTGTGACCCTTCTCCTTTAGCTCCTCCCTACCTACCCCAACAGTAGCCGGGATTTCAGGTCTGTGTTACCATCCCAGCTCCATACAGCCTTGTAGCCTGGTATGTGCAGCTTTTATGTATTTTCATTTATTAATATAAACAAAGACTTTTATTCTGCCTTAATTTGGCAGATCATTCCAGGATTTCCAAGTTATTATTTTCTTAGTAACTCTTTTTAAAAGCTACATAGTCATCTATTAACTCTTTTTCTGATATTGGACACTTAGATTATTTTTCTCTCTTTTTTTTTCTTTTCTATTTTACAGATAATTTTCTGGTGAGCAACATAAGAGTTTTTCTTTTTAAAAACATTTTTTTCAGGACAGATTACCAGGAATGACAGTTCTGGGTTAAAGGCTGTGAGTACTCCTTTGGGTTTTGAAATACATTGTCAATGTGGAAAAGCAAGATGAAAAGCATATATATATATATATATATATATATATATATATATATATATAAAATCTGTTTATTTATTTTTGCTTTAAATATTTATCTCCATTTCATGTTGGTGGCTAAATGCTATATATATTAAAAAAGATCTTTAGGCTGTCCAGGTTATTGATAGGACTGAAAAATCTTAGGGTCAGTCTTTCGCTCCTTTTCTTACTTATTAAGGATAAAGACGCTGAGAAGTGGGGTTGGAGTAGGGTGTCTGCCCCCTTCTCCCAGGAGATCGGAGTCTGAAGTGCCTTTCTTTGTCCCTGCAGGCAATGTTGTGGATATCCAGACGGGCCGCTGGGTTGGAAGACAGAGCGGCTTGGGTGCCGGGCTGGACTCCTTCTATGAATACCTTTTAAAATCTTACATTCTTTTTGGAGAAAATGAAGACTTAGAAATGTTTAACGCTGCATATCAGAGCATTCAGAACTATTTAAGAAGAGGGTATGTCTCTTTAACATCACTTCTATGGCCTTATAAAACAAATAGTTTGCATTGTGAGATGTTCTTTTTTTGTTTAGTTTTTTGAGACAGGGTTCTGCTGTGTAGTACAGGTCAGCCTTGAACTCAAAGCTATCCTCCTGCCTCAGCCTCCTGAGTACTCAGATTATAGGTGTGTGCTTCCATACCTGGCTAATGTTCCTATTTTTCTTAATATAAACCCCCTAGGTCTTTTTGTCTCTTCTGCACTCAACATCGTCTGTCATTTGAAGTTAAAGATCTGTGTTAACTACTTATCACATAGCATAGGTTTCCAAAACTGAGTGGCTTAAATAAAAAATACGACCTCAACAGCTTCTAAAAGATGGAAATGAAGATGTAGGTCCTAGGTTCTGACCTAAGGTGGCACATGAGGTCGCTGTCAAAGCTGTTGATTGATTGAGGCTGTGAAAATGGTGAAGCTTGTGTGGGGCTGAGGATCCCCACCTGGCTCACTCGTCATGGATGTTGGTTGGAGGTCTCTAACCTTTGCCACCGGGGTCATCGTTAGCTCATGGCAGCTGGCTTCTTCCAAAGTACTGAAGTATATTACAGAGACTTCAGTTTAGAACCTTTCTTCTGTGGTAGATGGTTATCTTCTGTTAGCGTCTAGTTCAGACAGGTGGCAGGAGTCTTTTCTCTAATGGTTTCAGGAAAGTGGATAAAAGTTAATGTTGATTCCATTTAAATGAAACAGCCAGAGGCTCCTGGAGTGATAAAGGGTAGAGCTCTTCAGTGAGCTTTCTCTTCACCTTTGCCTGTGCTGTTTGTCTTTGTAGGCGGGAAGCCTGTAATGAAGGAGTGGGAGACCCCCCGCTGTACGTCAATGTGAACATGTTCAGCGGGCAGCTCATGAACACCTGGATCGACTCTCTGCAGGCATTCTTCCCTGGACTGCAGGTATTGTGCAATCAGATTTGCAAAGAATAAATAGTCATTAGATGGGAATTTTATTTTCCTTCTTTTTCTGTGATACATGGGCTTTTTCTTGCGCGTTTGGATTTGGGAGATTAATAGCAGACTGTACTGAGATTAGTCTGTTTGTGAAGTCAGTTCCTAGATTACTGAACAGACCCATACTATATTAGTGAAAAATCGTATTTAAAAATTAACTGATAATCCATCTTTATTATGTGCTTGTTTAGGACATTTAACCTCTTCTATGCAGTTCATGTCAGTGTGTCATTGATAGCCAGATAGAAAAGACATCCATTTGTGTGGGTTGTCTCTTTTGCCTTGGTTTTGTCTCCAGCTGTGTTGCATAAGAACCAGAGGGTGAGGGAAAGATGGACATTTGTGTCACTTTTTCCTTTCTGGGAAAAGCGTCTCCGCCCGGTGACCCGTGTCTTTTCCGTAGGTTCTGATAGGCGATGTGGAAGATGCGATTTGCCTCCATGCCTTTTACTACGCCATATGGAAGCGATACGGGGCCCTCCCTGAGCGGTATAACTGGCAGCTGCAGGCCCCTGATGTCCTCTTCTACCCACTGAGGCCGGAGTTAGTGGAATCTACATATCTCCTCTACCAGGTACTGGAGCTCTTTAAGCAATAGTTTGTCATTTTCATAGCAGTTTGATAGTTATCACGCATCTGTAATCTTGTCAGTGTTCAGTGTCCTTCATGGGTTCACAGAACAGTCAGTCTCGGTAGCCAGATGTTTTTAACCTCCCATTTTGTGAAGAGTTATGTCTTTGCCATAGGACTTATATCTTTAAATATTCAAGAGAAAGATTGTACCTTCAGTATATTCCATATCTGTTTGAGCAGAAAACCCTTTTTTAGGGGAATGTAATTCTGTGCCAATGTGCCGGGGAACTCTGATCTAGGTAAAAATCATTTGGACAAAAAGAAAATTTGGTCTTTTATTTATAGAGGAAGTTATCTAGGATTCACGTAAATGTCTTATTTTTGTTTAATGTTAAAAAAAAATCGTATAATGTTTATCTTTCATGAAATTACTCTTGTGTCTGCAGAGGGAAATGTGAAATGTTTTCTTGGAGACAGCTGAAGCCAAATACATATATTTTTGTACATAGCATAAATAAACACACTGAGGGTGCTTGCCCATTCACAAATATAGCAACATAAGCTGTTCATTTAGTAAGAAGCTAGCCTTTAATGCAGTTCAACAGGCCTGTGGCAGATGTGTGCACTGGGCAAGATTTGGCCCCTGAAACCTGACTTTCACAAGGCCTTGTAGTAGGATTAGTATTATGCTTAGATTTATTTAGATTCAGTGATGAATTTTTTTTGTAGATAGAATTCTTGCTGTTCGTTTTTAGATGAAAAAAGGAAGAATTTTATGAAACTGGTGTTATGGCTTGCATCTAGATGTCCCCCCCAAAGCCTCATGCAGTCATAGGCGGGGCTTTCTTCAGAGGGGGCTGAATCTAGAGTATGTGATTGATTTGTGGTGCAATGCTAGGATTAAGGTTACTAAGATTAAGGGTGTGTGATTACTAAATCAGTCTACTGATTGGTTTGGGACCTGATAATGTCAGAAGCATAGTTACAATGTAAGGGACAAGAAGAGGCTTGTCCATCACTAACCGATCAGGCCTACAACCTCCAAATGAGCTCAAATAAGAGACAAATGGTACAGTTTTAGGGTTCCAGGAAGATCAAAACCCTGTAGCAGAATTCAAGATTCTCTGGGGGCTGAGACCAAGAACTTCCCTGGGTGGCCTATATTTATTTGGTTTTCAAACAAGGAAGGGGTTGAAGTGGGTAGCATGGGAGCTGAGCAGGACCTGGGGAGTCGGTTCAAGGACAGAGTAGTAAATTATGCTGATTAGGAGAACTGTCTTTTCTACAAGTTTACATTCACCACAGGAGTGAGGCACCTGTAGCTACAGTCTCTATTTAGTTAATTTGGGTTCGAGCCAGGCATCCTCAGCTGTGGCCTTATCTCGTCCTTTTATCTTTTTTTTTTTTTTTGGCACCTGGGATCAAAGTCACCACAGACACTGTGCTGCTGAGCTATATCCTCAGCCTTTTATTCTCTTTCATATATGTGTATGTATGTACATATATATATATATATATATATTTTTTTTTTTTTTTTTTTTTCCTTCTCTTTTCTTATCTTGTCCTTTGAGGCATCATGGCATCACAGGCCACTACAGGCCTCAACTGGAACCAGTGGTTCACAGAGGTTCACTTACTATGAATCTGCTGCCCATCTCCAGACAAGGAGTTTAGGCCTGGGACAGATTCACAAGGAAACATGGGAAGCCAGTTGGTTAACTTTAAATCCTGCTCAGAGCCGCTTTGTAGTGGACTCCATCACTTGTGCTGTCCCTTGCTTGCTTGCTCTTGCTGTATTCTGCTTGCCATGAACTGGTTCTCCTCTGCCATGCCTCCCTGCCTTGGAGCCAGCCAATTATGGACTGAAATCTCTACAAATTGTGAGCGAAATAAACCTTTTCCTCTTTAATTTTGGGTGTCAGGTATTTTGTCTCAGCCCCGCGAGGAATTACTAAGACAGCTGATAATGGTCCTTGCCCCTAAAGAGAGACCTCATGAGTTTTAGATAACCTGTAAGGAAGGACAAGGTGATAGTTCTGTGGGAGTTTTTTGTTTGTTTGTTTCATTTTTTGTTTTTTTGAGGCAGGCTCATGAACTCACAACAATCGTCTGCCTTGGCCTCCCGAGTATGGGACTTACAGGGATGTTGCACCATGCCCGTGTGGTCTCTCTGAGCGCAGGGTCTAAGGCTGTGCACAGTCTGAGGGTGGCGTTCCTGCTGCTGTCTCAGTTTCCTTCTGAAGCTTAATCTTGCTCCCCTTGGAGTTATACCTCTGTTTCCATCTCTGTCTCTTCCATGTTGTCAGCTTCTTCCTCTTGCAGTATAATTTCTTAGGATCCAGAGAATTCTTCTGCTTTGCAGCTTTGCGGAGACAGCCAGCCTGGTGGTTATTTGCTTTTTCTGCTTCAGCTTGGCACTAAGCATGAATTAAAGATGGTCCTCCTCTTCTAAAATGTTTACAGGGTAGAAGTCTTTATTTACCCAGAGAATTTTTTTTTTGTACTGAGAATTGAACTCAGGACCTTGCACTTGCCAGGCAGGCTCTGTGCTGCTGAGCCATATGCCCATCCCTGTCCCCCCCACAACCTTTGTTTTTTTTTTTCAGAGAATTTTTTTTTCCCCAAACAAAACTACTAAGAGCATGTGACGAAAGAGTCAGCAACTCCAGGGATTTACTAGAGAAGGAAGTGTGGAGACTGTCTGTAAATACCTTTGAGTCTTCTTCCTTCTGGCTTTTCTCCCAGTGCTGTAATTGGAATGAGGGTGGGTCCTGTTTCCCTGCCCCTGTGTCTTTAGTTTCCAGAGAGTTCCACAGCGAGGTCTAAACTGGTTTTGTTGGCCAAGTGTGGTGGCATATGCCTGTAACCCTAGCACGGAGGGAGACAGGCAGGGAGATTGCAAGTTGGAGTCTTGTCTGGAGAGCGTAGTATGCTGGGGAATGTAAATCACTGTTGGAGGACCCTTGGGTTTGATTCCTGGTAGTGTGTGTGTGCGCACACGTGCACACACACATACAAATTGAAAAAAGACTGGAGATAAAGCTTTGCAGAAGACCTGATTTAATCCCCAGTGCCACAAAATAAAAACAACAGAAACTCGATTTGGTCTCTCAGGTAATGGTGCTCTCATGCTGCTGCTGTTTTGTTTCTGACCATGGTGGGGATCAGAGCCAAAGTAATTATTTTATCTGGGAACAGATTTCCCAGCTGTGGTTTAAGTTAAATAAATGGCAGTAATCAGTTATTTGATGTGAGTTGGAGGAGTACCTTGTCCTTCATGACCCTTCAAGATGAAGTGAATAGTGCCCCTTTTTTTGGCGGGTGTCTCACCTCCCTGGGAAATCCTGCACTCCTCCCATGATTGTTGATGCCCTGTCTTCCAGACCCTTGCTGGATCATGTTCTCCTGTGTTCTCTCTAGGCAACCAAGAATCCCTTCTACCTCCATGTAGGAATGGATATTCTGCAGAGTCTGGAGAAATACACAAAAGTCAAGTCAGTTTTCTATGTTCCTCTTTACTGTTGTCTACCTGTGGTTTTTTTAGTTGTTCTGGAAAAATATTATTCTGGCTTGCATTTTAATTTGTAGAAAAGATAGACCATTACCTTTGTAATGAAATGGTTAATTTTGGTATAGTAAAACTAATACTATTCCATTATAATAGGAATCACTTGTTAACTTTCTCTTTTTTTTATGTGAGGTTTCAACAAACTATGTTTGTTCTTTTTAGTTACCTAAAAAGTTTCCTTAGTCGTGCAAATAATGCATAGGGCAAAATATTTACAGTACAGAAAACTAGTAAGATGTATTCTCATTGTGATTGCTACCTAAGAGAGATAACCATAGTCAGCGTTTAAGTATATATTTATAATTTTTAAAAAATATTTATATATGCATGTATGTATACATTTATGCATATATATACTCTATACTTCAATCTTGTAGCCCACTTTTGTTTTATACCCACCAGTATATCATTAATGTTTTTTTAGAAACTACTATTTCAGGACATTCAATAAGTCATTTCTACAAGTACTGGGACTAAAAAGAAATCATTTGTTATAAATATGTTGCCAGTTATTTTTCTTGATGTCATGTCATGCTTTTGTTAAATGCCCCTTCACGGTTTTCCTCTCAACCCTAGAGCTGACCTGATAATTTAGGAATCAAGTCACTTTTAAAATGAATTTACAAATAACCCAGGCCTTTGAACATCACATAGTTTATTTTTACATGGTATCAGATACCCTCTTAATAGAATACTTACTCATCTGACATCAGCAGGGGGAGGGAGCAGAAGCAGGTCTAACTGGATAATTCTTTTGTAGATGTGGGTATGCCACACTGCATCATGTCATAGACAAGTCCAAAGAAGATCGGATGGAGAGCTTCTTTCTCAGTGAGACCTGTAAATACTTATATCTGGTATGTGTGTTTCAAGATTAACCATTGGCTTAGAGAAAGCTTTTTTGCAGCCTTCTACCTGACAGATACATACTGTGCACTGCTGTGTGCTAGATATTATGCATTTTTAGGGATATAAGCACTGTTTTTACAAAAGAATACTGCTGACTCCTTCATGGTTTCCAACCTTATAGTGGAGCTACTTGTTAAGGAAATAAATTAGTGTAAACATACACAAATATAAAGTTAAAAAAATAATCAGAAATGAGCTTATGATTAGTAACTATGCAAAGTACTGGAAAGCATTAGTAGAGGCCCAACCTTAATACTGTGGCCAGGGAGGCTTCTCTGAGGAGAGCAATTTTTCTTCCCCCATGCTCTTGCTCATCCCTCCCCTTCTCTTTTCCTGTGGTGCTGAACCCTGAACCCAGGCCCTCGTGCATGGTTTGCGAGTGCTGTATTGCTGAGCTGCACCCCTGCCTCACTACTCTTGAGCTATGTGCAGCCTGACTGTCTCTCAGTACTCTTGCCTATTGATGTGTTCTTAAACACACATTTGTGTATATGTGGAGAGAATTTCTGGACTTGAAAGGAACCTTTGGGATTACCTAGTTAATGTTTGTTATTCCTCTTATGGTAACTACAGCCTTCACTGAGAGGTCATAAGGCTTGTCCAAGGCCTTGGTGAGTACGTTATGTGGTGGAATGGCTTGAACCATTGTCCTGACTCCTGTCCAGTCTGTCCATGTCACCAGTCTACCACATGCATGTGTAGTGCCTATACACATAGCTGCTCTCCTGCCCATTCTGCCACTTGATTTGGTGTGGCTACATGCGAAGGAGACTTCTGAGGGCACAGAGTGTAGGGAAGTTGTTGGGGAAATGATTCAGAAGTAGCAGCAGCAGTGTTATCCAGACAGTGGTTCCCAGTTCATGGCTCACTGCGTCTGAATCACTCTGGGGCCTTTAAGATTTCAGTTGCACTGAGTCACAGCCTTTAGAAGTGAGCTCAGGAATCTAATTTTGACAAATGGCCTCCAGTGATTCTGTGCGGAGCTGGGTTTTGGAGCTGTTTGTCTGATCACTGAAGACCGCTGTTCTTTCTGGCATTGCTTTTCACAGAAGGTGGTGTTCACCAGCATGCCCTGTAGTCTCACCGGGGAGAAGACACTGACCTGTCACATCCAGAAGATGCAGAGTCTCTAGTTCTGAAGCTCAGGAAGGAGACTATAGGGTGCCCAAGGGAAAGAGCTCAGTGTAGGAGGAGAAAACATAGGTTCTACTCCATTTTCTCATTGAGTCTCAGTTTTGTTTTGTTTTGTTTTGTTTTTTGGTACTGGGGATCAAACTCACAACCTCATGCTTACCAGGTAAGCACTTGAGCCACTGAGCTAAAGCCCTGGCCTGAGTCTCATTTTTTTTTTTTTTTTAATCTGCAAACTGGTCTAGGAGACCAATTAAGTTTCTTCTGTCTTTAGGAATTTCTAAGTATGTTAGTCTCTCCTTATCTGTGGTTTTACTTTCCATGGTTTCAGTTAACCTGTGGTCAATCACAGTCTGAAAATATTAAATGGAAAATTATAGAAATAAATAGTTCAGCTGGGCGTGGTGGTGCATGCCTTTAATCCCAGCACTAAGGAGGCTGAGGTAGGCGGAGCATTTTGAGTTTGAGGCCTGGCTTGGGCTACAACGTGAGAGCAAGATCGGCCTGAGCTACACAGTGCGACCCTGCCTCAAAAAACTAGGGTCGGGAGTTTGACTCAGTGGCTTAAGCGCCTGTCTGTCAGGTGTGAGGTTGTGAATTCGATCCGTGGTGCTGCAAAAAAAAAAAAAGAAAGAAAGAAAAAAAGAAATAGTTCATAAGTTTTAGAAAGCTTACATTGTTCTATTTTATTATTAGTTATTATTACTAAGTTGTCTAATTTGTAAGCTTTATCATAAAAGGTATGTATAGGAAAAAAGTATATAGGATTCAGTACTGTCAGTGGTTTCAGGCGTCTTGGGAATGTCTTGAATTATCCCCCATGAATGAGGCACAGATACTAAATTCTGTCCTTCAGCATTTGCTGAGCACTTCTTCCACCCCCTGCCTTGCACCCCTTTGTTCTCAGCTGTGTCCACTGTTAAGGGAAAGGGCCGGGGCTGTGTGTCACGTGGCCTCAGAGCTGCATCCAAGAGCTGAGCTGAATGCTGCGGCTATATCGGCTCTGGGAAAGGCCCTGGGGTATGGTGATGGGCAACACGTGTGCTCCTGCCCTTTAGCATCTCTGGTTTAGGGCCTGGGTGTGTGTGAGATAATGGTGGTTCTAAAAGTCCAATATGAGGATGCTTAGGGGGCATATGTGAATTTTCTGGGCAGCTTGTATAGACTACCTGTGCTTGGATCCCAGCTCTGGGATTTTTGAGTCTTGGTCTGGATGGGGCTTGGAAGTAGGTCTAGGTATTTTTGAGTTTAAGTAAAAAGGGTAATCCTGCTCTTCAGCCAGGGTCGGAAACATGTGTGTTTTTTTGTTTGTTTGTTTTGTTTTTGTTTTTTTTTGTTTTTTTTAAGGGAATAAAACGATAAAATGAAACAAAGCAAAACAGTGATAAGACAGTGGGAAGTCCACAGTAGTTATAATATTGCATATTGTTATCCTGTTAATAGTTGCTCAGACTAATGGCTTTAGGCTTGCAAAGTTAATCAAACAGCACAAAGCGTTAGGTTGTTCCTCCACTTCAGTTGTTGTCATCTCAGCCTGTGTTCCTCCGAATCAGCCAGTTGCTTGTGGGGGGTTCTTCTCTCCCACCCCACACACCTGCTGTCTCACAGGGGTGGGGTGGGGTGGGGGAGGGCGTGGCCGCCTTCCTGGTTCTCTCTGGCTTGCAAGGCTGCTGCTGGCACACAGCGGGGTGTGTACCTTCCTTCCTGTTTGTCCCCCACTGGCAGGGCCACTGCTGGCATACGGAGCTGGGGGGCTGTGTACCTTACTTCCTGTTTCTCCCTGGCCAGCAAGGCCACTGCTGGTGCACGGGATGCTGCATAGCTTACTTCCTGTTTCTCCCCAGCTGGCGGGGCTGCTGCTGGCTGAAATCATGGTTGTTAACCAATGCCTTTTCACCCAGTTATGTTTCCTGAGTAGCTGGGAAACTCCTATTTTCCTTTCTTTTTTTTTTTTTCTTTTCCTCTAGCTGTTTGATGAGGAGAATCCAGTACACAAATCTGGAACCAGGTACATGTTTACAACAGAGGGCCACATCATATCTGTGGACAAGCATCTTCGGGAATCACCCTGGAAGGAATTCTTCTCTGAAGATGAAGGGCAGGACCAGCAAGGAAAGTTTGTGCACAGGCCAAAATCTCATGAGTTAAAAGTCATCAATTCCAGCTCCAATGTGAGTCACCTTTTCCAGGGATGCTGTGTGTGTAAAAGAAGGGAAGCACTACTAATGCCTTTGGCATTTAGAGTTTCTGACAGAAAATCGTTGTTACATTCAGACTGGGTATTTTGGAAAGAGCTTTGTAAAGGGACCCTATTGTCAGGATGTAGGGGAACTGGGGAGCAGCGACACCTTCTCACCTGCTATGGGGGCTGATGGAGGGAGTGATCACAGCCACCTGGAGGAGTCTTGCAGGAAGGATGGCCACTGGTGGGAGCCACTGCTTGAGAGTGGCTTCACTGTGTAGGCAGGAAACTAGCCAGTCAAGACCTGATACCACCCCTGTCTTCCTTCTGATCTCTTGCTGGAGCTCTCTGTCCTCACCAGGAATCAGAGGACATGGAAGCCTGTTGATATTTTGGTACCAGGGATCGAACTCACAACCCTGCACCTGCTAGGCAGGCACTTACACCACTGAGCTAAATCTCCAGCCCTATTTTTTGAGACAGGGTCTAACTGCAGTTTAGGCTGAACTTTGACTCACTATGTAGCCCAGGCCAGCCTCAAACTCTCAGTGATCTTCCTGCCTCCGCTTCCTGAGTGCTGAGATTACAAGTGTGCACCATCATGCCCAGGAAAAGGCCTTTTAATTAAAAAACAAAAAAACAAAAAAAAAACCCCTGATACTTTGAAGCATTTAGATTGTCTCTATATACGAGAAGAACATTGAAAAACGCCATATTTTCAGATAGCTAAAGTGTTTTCTGAAATCTGAGAAGTTTAAGCACCCAAGCAATGTGGCTTTGACTCCTGGCCACCAGGTACTTGCCATGAATATCTTTTAGCCTCCTTGGGTCTTCATTTTTCTCCCTATAAAGTGAGGAGTTAAGTTTCATCAGTCCTTATCCAGGGGTGATTTTTTTCTTCAAGGGACATTGGGCAATGTCTGGAGACATTTTTTGGTTGTCACAGCTGAAGGATGGAGTTGTCACTGTCCCCTAGGAGGAGAGACCAGGGATGCTGCTGATTATTCAGCATTACACAGAACAGCTCCTCCCAACAAAGAGTTTTCCATCCCAAAATGTCAGTAGTGCCTGGGTTGAGAAACTGGATTAGGTCATCCAACCACATTTTCTGAGAGATCAACACATAGATTTCTAATTCAAAATTTGTATCTTTCTAGTGCAATCGTGTTCCTGATGAGCGGAGATATTCCCTGCCCTTGAAGAGCATCTACATGCGACAGATCGACCAGATGGTTGGCTTGGTTTGATCTGCTCTCGTCTGTGTGGACTCGTAGTAAACCAAATCTAACCAACTGAACCCAGACCACACAGAAACCCAGTCTGAAGTGGAAGGGGCGGAAGTCTGGCCATCTGTGATGGCGTGGAAATTTCTGCCCAGCCCCTCATCTACATCTAGTTAATTTTTGCATACTTTGGTGTCTTCCTTCTGTTCAATAAAATGCCCTATTTTTCTTAAGGATATAATTTGAAACAAGAAGGTATATAGAAATTGGTTTCTGTTGACATGCTTGTGTTATTAAGCACAATGCATAGGGCATCTTTAGATTGACTGTTCTCAGCTTTCTATTTAGAATCCAAGTCTTCATGTTGCCAGCACTTGGCCCTCCTGCTATATTGCTACCTCTTTGTTAAAGGTCTGGGAATGGAAGTTCTGTGCAAAGGGCCTGAGGTTCACTTGGTGTCCCTACTTTTTGCATGGAAAATGTCATGTTTTCTCTTTTATTGGATCACTGGGCTCTCTGCCACATATCCAACTGTGATTTTTGGATCACATGGAGAGAAACCATCAGTTTGTTCTTATATGTCCCAGGCAGTCTTCACAGTGTTGCAAATTATTTGCTTTAGTAATAATAGTCCAACCAGAATTCTTTTTTTTTTTTTGGTACTGGGGATTGAACTCACAACCTCACACCTGCCAGGCAGGCGCTTACACCACTGAGCTAAATCCCCGGCCCTCCAACCAGAATTCTAGCAGGCAATCTCTTGAATCGTTATGTCATACTATGAGAGGTTATCTAACATCTTTTGGATGATATTTTGTTTACTTTGAACATGAACTTACCTGAGGAACTCCCACAGTTTCAGAACCAGGTGCCTTTTAGGGAGAGAAAAGAAAAATCAGCAACAAAGAAAATCTAAGATTGTCTGAACTTCCGTCTTTCTTATATTTCCTAACCAAGTATTCTAAATGCTAACCATCTTTGGGTTGGTTAGAGTTTTGTTTTGTTTTTGTCCCTTGTGTCTAGTGCCAGTTAGCTAATCAGGGAGAGAGAAATGAATCAGATGACTTTCTGATATCCTTGAGCCATTTCTCTGTGTAATACAGGCTTTAGATTAGTGCCTTACGGGTTTTGATTTAGGCCATTAACTGTCACAGCCACTACTATGTTTGTGGCAGTCTTGTTTGTATTGCCATATAATAGGACCAACAGAGAAGGGGGTGGGGTGGGTGTTCACGTGGAAGATTGTGGAAATTGCTTGATTGGTCTTTGCCTTTCAGTTTGTTGTATTAGCCAAACCTATAGGAGAAAGTTGTCCTAAAATACTTTCTTTCCTTTTTTGTTGTTACGTATTTCCCTAACTAGAACAGAAGGCTGTGTCTTTGAGTTAAACTCAGTGCTCACATGAAAATACAGCTGGCCTTGAGCCCAGCCTGGCTTCTGTGCAGTGTCAAAGACAGAAGGGTACTTACTTCTCTGGAAAGGGTAGAAGTCTCTCGAAAACTTCGAGCCTCATGTATTGTGTTTCTCATTTGTTGATGTTTGCACGCTTCAAATGATTTCGTTAGTTTTTTTGAAAGCTAGAAACAAGTTCTGTGTAAGTCATTGCATTTGCAGTCAAAAGGGAAAATTTTTTTCTTGAAAATTTAAGGTTAACTCTTAAAAACAGATAATATATAATTCAGTTATTTTTTAAAAGGAATTTTCAGTAGTAAACATATCCCTGTTTTTTTAAACAATTTATTTTGAAGTAAAAAAATCAAATGCTTCCAGTTTTACTTCCTTCATTTTAGAAGTACTCTTCTATCAATAGTGTCTCATCTGTTGAACAACAGAAAGTTTTCTTTTGAGAATACCATTCTGAATATCTTTATTAGCCCAGTGGAAATGTTACAACCCCCACCCCCACCCCCACCCCCGCCGCCACCAGCATGCACCTGTTCTTTTCTCCAGGCAAGCTGAGGTGGGACTGTGAATGACCCGTTGGGTAGAATGTGGCCTATCAGGGAAGAAGTGAAGTCCTCCATCTCTGAAGTCTTTTACCCTCCCCCTCTCTTCAGCCTCTGTGGCAGCAGTAGTGTGTGAGCACCTCAGCGTCACCCTTCTCATCTGGGCCCTTCCCCTAGCACTTTCCAGCATGCTTGAGCATTTTTTCTTCTTGATACTTTTGGAATGGAGATCTGTGCTTGGTAGCACCATCGTGCCTTGAGTGAAAGGTTTCTTAGAGTATAGGCTGATGTAAAACAGTTTTGCATGAAGTCTGAAACCCTGTTGATCTCTGGGTAGTGAACTTATATCAGTTGGTGAGACTGAGGGTGAGTGAGTTACTATCTAATATAAACTACCCAGACTCAAGACTGATGTTGCATAGTCAATGATTTGTGGGACTAAATGTCAGATGGTGTCTAGTACATCCATTAAAAGAATGTTCTTTGAGCCAAGTTCATAGCTTACTGTTTTCTCTTTAAAAGTCAGAATGACAGTAGCTGTGATGTATTTATAGGCTCCTGCTCTCCCTTATATTCTGAAATATGTGTACGGGAGAGCCAAAGAAGAGAATGTCAGTGGAATCCCCTTGTGCAGTGCTTTACCCCAGGAATATCTTGAAGCTGAGCAAACTTAATCCTTTGCAACAGTTGTGAAGCCACACCATCCTTGTATTCCCCCAGTAGCTAGTTGTCCAGTATCAGTGTTAGTATTTTAAAAGTAGTTTTGCAGAACTGCTGTAGAAAACTATCCTATGATGAAATTTGGAGTCCAGTTCTCCCAAGACAAAAATTTTAAATTATTATAGGGCTGGTTTGGCTGCTTTAGACAGTGTGATGAACAGTAGGTGACCGTGGAATGTTTGATCTCTGGTTATGCTGGCCATTGTGAAAAGCTGGCATGTTTTCAAATCCTCCCTTCAGTTTCTTTCCAGTCCTTTTATGAGACCTTGTTCTTCTAACTGAATTTCTAGGTTCTGCTGATGTCCTGGGCTTTCCTTGCCTGGACTGGGAAATGTGCATATGACACATAAATAGTTATTTAGAGAAAAACGCATCAGGGTGTTGTCTGTGCAGGTGAGCATTAGTGGAGAAGCCATAGTTAACAGGTCTGAGTATTGAGTTGTGCAATCTGAGGGCTTTGATTCCTTCCTCCCTACCCTTTCTCCCCTACAAATGATAAATGTCTGAACTATTTCTTAGCTCGTTTTAGGCTTAACATTATACATTCCTTCTGGGGGGCTTCAGAGCTTTTTCTCTTCCACATGTTCAAATTTAGCACTGGTTAGAGGGTAGGGCTGAGTGCTTACTTTAGTCACAGGGTAGTTGAGTGGGGACTTCAGAAGAAAATCCTTTTGCTTTTCCACCCCCAAACATTCAGCTCCTACTCTAGTGCCTCTTCCCTGCATGTGGGGCAGGGACCCCAGGTGAGAGAAGACGGGGCAGGCTGGGCTGTATCCCACTTAGGTCAGGCTCAGGATTATGCTCCCGCTTAATTTTGGATATGAATCTGGTAAAAATGTCAAGTACCTGTGGACTTCTCTGACTCACTAAGCCTCTCTTTGTGAGAGGCAGAAGAATATTTTTAAAAAGTATTTTGTTTTAGTTTTAAATAGCAAAATACAAACTACATTTTTATTTATTACACACAAGAAAACTAATTTTGTTTTTTCAAAAAATTTAGAGTTTGAAACTCTGGGACGACTTATTGAAATACACAAATGCTTCTCTGTAATGTGCAATATGCTTTGCTACTATAGATGATATTTTATGTTTAATCTGTAAATAAATGTATTTAAATTAAAAAGGAGCTTTTTATAAAATGACCAAATGTTCTTTTATAAATGTACTAAGGGATATCTTGCTCTTTGAAATTTATTAGGATTTTTATGAGTAATTTTTATTAAAAGATTCTTTTTTTGAGTGGTCATTGTGTTTCTCCTTTCCCTAATCATATATCCATATTACATGCAGGATGGGGAAAAATCATTAAGGGAAACTAAAACTATCTGAATTAAAATCTTTATTTATTTTTTTTACAGCTAAGTTTCATTATGGAATTCCACTCTGTTTTCATCTGTTGCATCTTTCCACTTAAGTGTCCTTTGCATGTGGGCGGGACACTTTTTCTAGATGTGGCCTGTTAGCTTCCCCTCTCGTGTATTCTACTGGGCACTGACTCCTCAGATTGTGTTGCCAGTTAACTGAGTATATCCGTGTTGTAGAACCAATTGTCCACATTGTCCTAAGCAAGGCACTTCATGCCTCTTAACCTCTTAGAGGTGAAGATGGGGCGGTGGCACCCTGTTAGCAGCATGGGGAGTGCTGGAACGGGGGAAATGTGAGAGGGGAGATCGCCTCTTCCCCTTCTGCCACCTGAATCCCTAATGGAATCTTAAAGAAGAGTGCTGGGTCCTGCCCTTTGGCATCTCGGAATCCTAGTTTTGGGGTGTTAGCCCATTCGGATTGGCTCACTTAATCCATTTTCTTTTTGGGAAAAAGTTCATTTTCCTGCCAACATCTATTTTCAGTGATCAAGAATTGCTTTATTTTGTAAATGGAAATACCACTATTAAAAACTGCTATAAATAGAATGCTGTCTCTTGTTTTCAAAAGACTAACTGTACTACAAAGATGAAAATAATAAAATTGAGATATTTTGTGGCAAACTTTGGGGGTAAGGTAAGGACTGTTATCCTTAGGAGAAACACTAATCACCGGTGTTTCTGTTAGATATTCTCAGGGCAAATGGAAAACTGATTACAGTCTGTGAAATAGCTCAGTGAAGGAGAAAGTTCCAAGATTGGAGGTATCTTCCTAATGAGGAAGGGTTCTACCGTGTAAAGGTCGGTGGCTGTGTGTGAAGTGGTGTGGATTTGTAACCATCTTGAAGAAGCCAGGTTGGCCCAAATTCTCTGAGGGAACAGGAGAAGAGCTAAGCATACTATATTGGCATCTGCCTGCTTTCCTTGAGAGGCTTTGCCTCCATAGCGTGAACACGTGCCCTTGGCCAGTGAGTGCAGCAGAGCAGTGTTACCGTGTGAAGTCTGCAGGAGAGTGTCAGGATTGAGACCAGGGATGCTGGGCCCTCAGCCCAGGCGTTCTGCGTTCTGCACTGACTACCTTTGTGTACTGAGCCAGTGACAATCTTTTTTTTCCCCAGTGCTGGTCAGATTTATTTTTTATTTATTTTTCGATGGAATTTTTTTTCTTTCCCAAATGCATTTTATTCAAGGATAAAAAGAAAAGCAGAAGAAGAAAAAAGACAACAAAATTTCAAAATATGTCAATCGGGGGCAACAATGGCAGGTACATTGTGCACTGTCATCCCCAAATCACTCACCCACAGCACAAGAATATTATGCAGCAGAGAGTTGAGCAATGAGTCCACTTGGAGATAGTTCGGAAGCAAACAAACTCCTTGCTTGGAGTTATAAACATGTGAGGACAATTATACAGAAAAAAAAAGATTATCATAAAAGTTAGTAGAGGGATATAACATTTTTTTGCCCCTGTGCCATTTTGAATCAAAGATAAACTTCCTCATTCTGGAAACAGGGCTAGGTGACCCTCGGACGTGATTTCCAGTTCTGCACAGTACCCGCGTGGTACAAGGCAGAGGCCAGAGACGGGAACTCAGAGGCATCTCTTCGCCCGACTGATCCTGCTCTTGGCTTTTCCGCCTTTTCCTCTGCGACCGCTACTTGTCCCCCCGCCACCCATTCCCTTTCACACTGATGCATATGACGTCCAGGACGGAGGGCTGTATCCTACCTGCCTAGGACCTCTAAGTGAAAATCTACCTTGATTCCGCGCGTGGTGGTGCTTTGTATTTGTCTTCCACCTGAAGAACCAGGGGCTGCCCCACGCTGATTTTCCTTCCAAAGTGGGAGATCTCAAAGTCTGGCTCCCAATACCAGAGCAAGAGTTGAGGACCTGGGTCAGACAGGACCCAGGGGGCGGCCTGCCGGTGTTAACGAGGCCCTGTGTGGTCCTCCCGGCCGCCGGCCAGGCTGTTCTCCGTAGTACCCTGTGTAAGGCTGGATGTCACTGTCAGCTCCCCTTAGGGCAAGGTCGCTCCCGGCTTGGTGCTGGAACCCCAGTTTAGCTGGGTGCTCTCCAAAAAGGGCCTCCTGGAGGGGATGCTACTTTGGAGAGGCACTGGGGGTCTAGGAAGGAAGATGTCGACTGTGTTTTCAGAAGGTATTGGCCACGTTTGTTTCTTAACCTCTGTGGTCATTATATTCTTTTATTCCTCACCTGGTTGGTGCACATGTCTTAGGGGCTCCTCGTTAGGTTCTTCCTTGGCTTGGTAGAGAAGCAAGAGCCGAAAAAAAAAAAAAAAAAAAAAAAAAAAGAAAGAAAGAAAAAGAAAGAAAGGCCTTTATTGCGGACACCGAAGGACTGCAGAAGAGTACAACATCCCTGTGAGGCAGACAAAGACGCCCTAAGGTTTTATCAGGTTTGCAAGTGGGCGGAGTTTCAAGGGGGGGCAGAATGACGTATGGACAGCTGAATGGCGTAATGTTGCCACGCGCAAAAAGCGGGAAGTTCAATTTTGCTTGGAAGAAGAACACGGAAGCCAGCATTGGAGGGCCGCGCGGTGGCCCCAGGGCCCATCGCCGTGTGGAGCAGGCACCACGCTGAGCCTGGCAGAGCTTCCCACTTGATTCTGTTTGATACCCACGAAAGAGTGTCAGGCAGGCACTAGCACTCCTCGTGTCAGGGAAGGCGTCTGAGAACTTGTTCACCTTCATTCTGCCTTGCGAGGAAAATGGAGCTGTCAGTGTGAAATCATAAAAAAGAGCCTTCTCCAGAACCAGCCACGTGGCACCCCGATCTCAGACTTTCACCCTCCAGAACTGTGAGAAATAGGTTTGTTGTTCAATCCACCCAGCCTGTGATAGTTTGGGATAGCTACCTGGACTGATACCATGTATGTTAAATTTCTTAGATGAAGTTTAACATTGTATGTCACATGAGTCACAGTTCAGTTTGTTCTGATACACTGTAAACAATGCCACATTGTCCATCCAAATAGGGAGAAATAAATGTGCAGCATCGGACAGGAATTCACCAGATATTTTGGGCCCTCTCTACTTCTTTAGTTTTGTTACAGCCATGCTAGCCTCTCAGGGACACGGATGTGCAGTGGTCTGTAGGCTGACAGCCTAGTTTTTAATGGGTGCCTATTTTGACTGGTGAACATTGTGGCTCCATTGTGAAAACTGTCTTTAACAGAAGTATAGCGTGACTTCTATACACCTGCCTGAGGTCACCTGGGTAATTGAAGAGTGCAGAGTAAGCTGAAAAGTATGAGGGCCGGGGGCTAGCAAGAAAAACAATTTTTCATGGCCCGAAGGAAAATCTAACTGGCTTTAGGTTTTAAGGTTACACTTTCAAAAGGCATCCACTCTGAAAATGGACCATTTTCCACCAATGGGTGTGAAAAATGTCCTGCAGTTTAATGTTATGTTATAACCACTGTTGCATATACTGTTCACTTCCACCAGAGACCACTATTGACTCACTTTTTCTAATGATGCTTAAAAAACACACACACAGTTCAAACAATCCAGTGGAACAGAAAGAAAGTGTTGCATGTTATAGACATAGTATACAAAAATGTACTTTCATGGTCCTTCAGAGTCTTGTATCAGAATTGTGGCATGTGCTGCTATAATTCAAATATGAGCGAGAGTGAGGGCAGCGATGACATTGCGTGTCTCCATAGGGTCGTAGCCCCAAGCTCAGTTTTGAAGGTAGGTACACGATCCAGGTCTGGCCAAAGTGTCCATCTCTCTGTCCCCACCAGAGAATGGTATGAAGATTGGTATGAAGTTCCTAAAGGAGATTCATTCTTGGGACTTTTCCTAGGTTCTACTGGAAAGAGGGAGAAAAGAAAAACCTGTTACAGTTATTGGGTTGTGAAGATTAAGGCTTAGGGTTTCCCGTGGCCAGTGAGATTGAAGGCATTTCATGAGGACCAGGACAACGTGCAACTGAGAGGAAGAGAGTCTTCACCGCATTGTTTGAACTGCTAGGTGCAGCCATACCTAAAGCAGCTTCTCTTGAACTTTTTAGTGTGATGAGCCCAAATATTTCATTTTGTGCTGGACCTGTTGTAGTTCCTCGAAACTGATAGGGTCATAATATTAAGACCTTGGGATGGTGGCTCATTCCATAGTCCCAACACTCTGGAAGGCCTAGGCAGAAGGATTGGAAGGCTCAAGCTCAGCCTGGGAAACTTAGCAAATCAGTGAGACCTGGTCTCCAAATAAAAAATAAAAAAGAGGGTGGGGATGTAGCTCACTGTGAAAGCCCTAGGTTCAATCCCCAATACTGCCAAAAAAATTACGCCTGGGGAACATGCATTCATACCTGGCTCTGTTGCTTTTGGCCGAGTCAGTTCCTCTGGAAGAGGGGGTGGTGAAGGGATTCTGCAAGAACAGAGAATCTGGGAGGTCCCTGCTGCAGCTCGGGATCCACAGTTGCTCAGTAAGGGGTGCCTAGACCCTGGGAAATAAGCTGTCAAACTGATTTCTTTTACCTAAGCCTAAGGATGTTCATGCTTTGTGTTTAAGAAACATGTGACTAAGTTCCTAATGATAGAATGAGTGACTGTTCTATTTTTTTTTATCTCTGTTCTCATGATCCAGATGGCACAGTGTACAAGTATGCTGAGAAGAGACATTTTTCCTTTTCTCAATGAAGTACAATTACACTGAATTCATGGCACTGATGATATTCATTGTCTCAAATTACTGTGTTTCCTGGCACTGGCTTGAGAGATGTATAATAAGGCACTGATATGGATTTTCTCTTTTAACTCAAATGCAGATAGATGATACCTTCTTAGAGCACCATTTCCTTGTTTCTCAGAATTACAGGAAAGCAGTCATTCTGAGATAATTTACATTGTGTGTGTGTGTGTTTAACGCATCCATCAATTTCAGAACATTTCAATGAAGAGCAGATGAAACCCCCTCAGCCCAGGCATCCACATGATTTGGTTTGAATAAGATGCAAAGCAATGAGGGAGGTGAGGGCACAGGGCTCCCGGTCTTGGCTGCACGTCAGTGAGCTTCAGGTTGGAGGAGATCGGAACTCTTCCCTCTAGCTGAGAACAGTCCTGACCAGATTGCTACCCTGAAAGCCTGACAGGGGCTGGGGGATGGTGTATAGTTCTGGAGAAGCTGTCTGAACTGACCAGATTGAAGACTACAGATCTTCCAAAGTGCTAGAAATGGATCATCTTTGTATCTCAGCCATTTGTTACTACTTTCCCTATTCTTAGCATTCATCTTGGGTGGTGTTTCTCAATCTGTTCATTTTTAACCCCCTCTAAGGAACTTTTTATAATTTTTTCTAATCCCTTCAAATGAAACTTTAATACTGTAGTTGTACTATATGCCTGTTTATGTGCTGTATCTGTTCTTTTTACATACAAATAATGTTAGTTTTGGTGGTGCTGGGGATTGAACCCAGTACCTTCCCACAGAGCTATAACCCCAGTTCTTTTTTTAGTTTTTTTTTTTTCTTCCTGAGACAAGTTCTCACCAAGTTACTAAATTGCCTGGGCTGTACTCCAACTTGCCATCCTCCAGCCTCATGTTTCCAAGGTGCTGAGATTATAGACATGTACCATCCTGCCCTACTATAAACAATTTTAATTTTTTTAGCTAGGGTCTGGCTATGTAGTTCAAGCTGGTTTCGAACTCACTTTGTAGCCCATGCTGGCCTCAAACTCACAGTGATCCTCCCAAATGCTGGGATTACAGTGCCTCAGCCTCCCAAGTGCTGGGATTACAGGAATGCACCTCCACACCCAGCAACAAACAATTTTTTTTTTTTTTGCTTCCAAGGACTATTGTTGGTCCTTTGCATCCTCCATTAAGTATACCTGATCTCATGCTTCCTCTGAATGCGCCAAACACCCTTCTAAGTATTTACTTATATTCACTCATCTTGTCTGTCTTAGTTACTTTTCACTCGTTGCTGAGACAAAATACCTGACGCCCAAAATTAGGGAAGGAAAGGTTTATTTCTTACAGTTCTTGGGGAGGTTTCAGTCTATACTTAGTTGGCTCCAAGGCAGCGTGGCGTGTCAGTGTAGCTATTCATGACAGCTGCCAAACAGCAAGGCCAACTGGCGAGAGAGGGCAGAAGAGCAAGAGAGAGACAAGCCTTAGTCTCACCCTTACTCTGTATGTCGGCTCCACCCCTGGGCAGGTGCAGCACTCACACCACCAATCCCAGTGCTAGACAACAAACCAGTCACAAACGCCAGACTCAGCCCCATCCAAATTGGATGAGGCCTTGGGTGCACACACATCAAGCCAATACATTGTCATATAATTGACCCTATCAAGTGTTCTCTTTTCAAATTTATTGCATGGAAGCATAGCAAAATGACTTGTCCAAGGTCACAGAGCTAGTAAGCGCTTACCAAGAGAAACACAATCTACCAAGTTGAGGATTTTCACACAAGATGGTTTCTACATATGACTTCCCTCATTTCTGATGAATACAAGAAGCAGTTCCCTTCCATATCACCCCTTGGTTTGATTATTTCCTAGCTGGACTAACAGAGGTCAGTGAAAGCTCATGTGCTCATGGTTACAGTTTATTATAGAGACAGGATTAAGATCAGTTAGCCAAGGAAGAGATGGGGAAGGCTGAATCTGGAAAAGTTCCATTATGGGAACCTTCTTTAGTTTTATTATCTTATCTTCCTGGCAGTAATGTGTGACATTATGTACACAGCTTTCCCACCCAGGAGTGCTGACCTAAATTTTGGTGTCACAGTGTTTATCTGAGCATAATTATGTAGGCATAGCTCATTGATTGCTTGATTGATTGTCCACATGGTTGAATTATGTCTTCAGGTCAACTGGTATGGCTCCTCCTAAATCACACAGTTAGTTTTTCTGCTGAGGCCAGCCATTACCCTATGACTATCAGGTATTGTTCCATACTAAGCAAAGACAATCTTGTCACAAAAGACACAAACTGCCTCCCAGGGGTCAAGAGCAAAGGCCAGGGTTCTCTCTGGGCAATGCCAAACTCTGTACTACACAGTGGTGGAGCTAAGACTTAAACAAAGTTGGGGCATGTGGGCAAGGGCAAAGGGAAGGGTCTTACCTCTGATAACAATCATTACAACAGGCCTGGAAGAAGGAGGAGTTGGGCATATGCCCACTGTACATATGAGTAAACTGAGTTTAGTAAGCTGAATAATGGCCCCAAAGGTATCTGTGTCCTTGGAGTCCATAAATGTTACCTTGTATAACAAAATGGAATTTAAAGACGTGATTAAGGAGCTTGTGATGTGAAGAGTATCCTGGATTCTCTGCGTGATTCCTAAAGGTAATTCCAAGTGTCCTTAGATAAGGGAGATACAAGGAGATTTAACACGGAAGAGGAGAATACAATGCAAACAGAAGGGATTGGTGCATTCTGAAGACAGAGGAAGGAGCCAGAAGCCAAGAACAACTACGGAAAAGGAGAAAAGAAGAAAGAGAAAAGATTATATATATGATCAATAACTATACTACTAGTTTATTAGTTCATCAAAAAGAACAGTTTGTGCTTTCATTGTTCAATTGTTTGATCATTTTTTATGCCTATATCTTGTAATCTGAACAAATACTTTGAAGATAACAATACACAATCTATTAACCAGTGTTAATCTCCTATTATTTTGTTTTGAAATTCTGTATCAGCATTTTTATTCTTTTTTCATTTTAAAATAAAAGAAAAAAAGAAAGAGGCTCTAGGATTTGAAAGAAGGCAAGGAATGAATTCTTTGCTCAAAGCCCCCTGATGCAATCAGCCCTGCCTCCACCTCAGCTTTAGCTAATGTAACTAATTCTGGACATCAAGCTTCTGGAACTATAAGAGAATACATACATGTTTTAAGTTGCAGGTTTGTGATAATTTGTTATAGCACCCATAGGAAATACATAGTAACCCCAAAAAGTTAAATATTTGCCTGAGGCCCTACAGCTAGGAAGTATACATTCTAGGATTTTAAATGTCCCTGTCTCTAAAACCTACTTTTCACATTTATAGTCAGTCCAAGGATGGTTGGTTTAAAGAATATAGGTTTGGTAATTTACTTCTGGTTAAGGTCAACTAATTGATCCTTCCTCCCCCTTTACTGATCGAAGGATATGCATTTTAGTTCTCATTAACATGATGGCTCCTGTTGGTCACAGCCTATAACCAGCGAAGAGTGGCCTGGCAATAATATCTTTATTTACCACCTTGAGACTCATAGAAAACAGCAACACCATTCTTGACTAGCTCTCCTTCATATAATGTCAATTCCTTAAAAACGATATATTCTGCTGGGTGTAGTAGCACACGCCTGTGATCCCAGCACTCTAGGAAACTGAGGCAGGAAGACTGCAAATTTGAGCCCAACCTGGGCAACTTAGTGAGATCCCATTTCAAATTTTGAAAAGGCTATAGCTCGGTGTGCTGACCCTAGCTTTAATCTCCAATATCACAACAATAAATAATACACACTGTGTACAAGTATATGGCCACCTTTCCACTTCCTACATCCCCTGCCTTGGATAGTTAGCCTTTACCAACTGTGATCAGTCAAATCTAGCACCAGGGGTAAGTGTGCCCTGCAGGGCCATATTTTTCAACAGTGCTTGGTATCTGGATTTTTTAAATCGCTGTCTTAGGTCAGTTCCCCTAGAAGCAGAGCTTGAGGGAGTGATTTGAATGTGATTTCTTGAGGGGGAAAATGCCTGTAGGAGTGATGGAAGTGGGGTAGTTATGGGAAAAGAGCTGAACAATGAATGTTGAGGCCGTCTGCCCTGTGCTAGTGGGCCCCTCCTCGAGGCGGCTGTTCATGTCACTTTCTGAAAGAGCTGGTTTGGTTTTTGTCACCTGAGAGGAATTTTCTAGAGAAGGGGCGACTGTACACTGTTAGCAGTCAACACTCAAGGGCAGGATATGGATGTGGGCGCCGATGGGTGCCTCGTCCTGGAAGGGCAGATATGGCAAAGTCTCCCACCGTCATCTTGCCGGCCATCGCTCCTCCCAGCCCCCACTGCACTCGGGAATTAAACCCAGGACCTCACACTAGGCAAGCCGCTGTGCTACACCCCAGCCCTTTCTATTAAGACTTCATTTTGAGACAGAGTCTTGCTAACTTGCTCAGACTGGTCTCAAACTTGTGATTCTCTTACTTCACCATCCAGAGCAGCTGCGTTTTGCCCCACCATGCCCAGCTATTTTACTTCTTTTCAGAAGTACAAGAAAAATCAGTCTGGCTCTGGCTGGACTCTTGGTTTGAGGGACTTTTAGCCTAAAGCTAGGTATCTAAATTCCTTCTGTTTAATCTGTATTTCTCTGGTAATTAGGATCTTAGCTCTTTGTGTCTACTCAAAATTTTCTAAAGACTTTTTCATTATTTGCATCTGCAGCATCTGCCGTGCTCAGAGTCCATCAACCTTTGGCTCAGCGAAAACCATTAGATACTTAAAATCTGCTTCGCTCTTTTAGCATTGCTGAGGGGCATGGGAAAGGCCAGGTAGGCTTTAGGCTGGTGGCTTATGGCTGACTGATGAAGGGGAAATAGGCTGCACTGGCACTCATAAATGTATGGACTCCCCTTCCTTTGTGTGTTGATTTAACCTAGGAGTCTCTAGATCCTAAGTAATCTGCTAGTGCGTTTCATGAGGCTAACAGGCTAACCCACAAGTCTGGGAAGGAACTGTGATGTTGCCGGTGAGGGCTTTCACAGAGTGAGCACCAATCAGCAGGTACTTTAAGAGAACAGAACATGGTGGAAGTGATGGGATGTTCCTTTCAAGTTTAAGCCATAAAAGCTTGCGGTTTGTGTCTTGTCGACACACTTACTGTCTTGCTTGCTCAGATGATGCAAGCTGCACACTGCATGTTGTAACTGCCCCGTGGAGAGGGCCACAGCAGTGGAAGGAGGCCAACAACAGCAGAGGAGACACATCCTGCCGACAATCAGTGGGGTGAGTTTGTAAGATGACCCTTCTCTAACAGAGTCTAAAATGACTGCAGCCTTGTGGAAGAACAGGAGCCTGAAAATCCAGTGAAGCTGCCCCTGAATTTCGGACACACAGCAACTGTGATGCAGTTATTGGTGAAGCTGTGAGTTGCAGAGTTTGTGAGTCAATTGTTAGAGAGCAACTGGTAACTATCACATAGTATTCTTGGGAATTGGAAACTGAGGCAGAGCCTGTATTGTGCTTTGATAAAACTTAATATATATGGTAATCAGTTCCTCAGGTCATTAAAAACTAGTCATGGACATGATTTTTCATGAATGAATCATTTAGCCTTTCTCCTATTATTGCCATTCTGACTGCTTGTATTATTTCCTGTGATGAGTAATGACATCTTTCCACATCACTGTTCACTACCTAGAAAGATGGTTCTAGATGTGACCATACTAGGGAACATATATTTTTGTGATTCTTAGTATATATTGTATGGTTGCCTTCCTGAAGGCTTGTTGTCAGTTTATTCTGAACTGAAAATTTTTGGGTCTAAATCACTAAGATGTCTTTGTAATTGTCTCTGGATTTCAGAATCAGGCTTAGGGAATGACACATAATGGGGCCTGTCCAGTGATAGAAAATCACATATAAAAGCTAGATGATCTTTTTAAAAAAACTTTTTCTTTGGGGTACCAGAGATCAAACTCACAACCTCGCACCTGCCAGGCAGGCGCTTAGGCCAATGAGCTAAATCCCTGGCCCTATTTTTTGAGACAGGGTCTCACTATGCAGTTCAGGCTGGCCTTGAACTCACTTTGTAGCCCAGGCTGGTCTCGAACTCACAATGATTCTCCTGCCTCAGCCTCCTGAGTGCTGGGATTAAAGGCATACGTGACCATGCCCGGCTAAAGCTAGATGATCTTTGTTTCATGGACCAAAGTTGCAGAAGTGCACACTTGTAGAAGTGCTTGAGCAGAGGACATCTGTCATTCTTTGTTGTGCCTCATCACTGTCTTTCAGTACTGTGCCCTCTCGACCTACTTTGGTTCTGGTGGGGCTGCCAGCCAAGGCTACCTAACAGCTTCTGCACAGGTCTCAAATTGCTCAAAGAACTAGTAAGTGTTCCAGATATCTATGATATGGTCAGGGCTTTTTAGACTGTGCAAAACTCTTGAGGGCAGAAAAGGGCATGAAGCTTCAAGTAACAGAGAAAAGCCAGAATGACTTGTGTTCAGAGGGTTAGAGCCTCATGTGGACAGTTCAGACTAGAAGGCCTTGAATACCCACACACAGGTCCTTGTAAAGTGTCTACCTACATGTTTGGCCTTTATGTAGAAAGTTTTTTTTTTTTTTGAGACAGGGTCTCGTTATTCAGTTCAGGCTGGCTTCAAGCTCACTTTGTAGCCCTGACAGGTCTCAAACTTGCAACAATCCTCCTGCCTCAGCCTCCCAAGTGCTGGGATTACAGGTGTGCACCACCACACCTGGCTTATGTGGAGAGCTTTAAGAAGCCATTAAAAAATTTTAAATCTAAGTTATTAAGTGTTCAACATTCACAGTCAGGAAGGAGAATTAATTAAGAGGTTGCTGTGGCTGCTCAAGATGGAGATAGTGTGAGTAGCTTGGATTAGGGTATTAGAGTGCTGGCAAAGAGATAGAAAAAAATGGGTAACTTAGGTAGGTATGTAAAAGGTAAGACTAAGGGGCTAGAAAAATTAAATAAATTACTAAAGTCACATAGTGGCTATTTAAACTTGTAGTTCTAAAAATTAGATAATATTTAAGATTTTGTGTTCTCAATGACATCAATCACAGTGTAAGTGTGCAATGTAGTTGTTATGTCAGACAATTCAGTTCATAGGACGTTTCCATTATTGCCGAAATTACAGCTGGATAGAACTGGCATAGAATCTAGGTCTTGTAAAACTCCTTGCCTTTTGCATGGCTGGATTTGCTAGTCATGTTACTCACTTTGGAGGCTGTGTCAGTTACTTTTCTCTCGTTACTGAGACAAAATGCCTGATACCCAAAATGAAGGAAGGAAAGGTTTGTTTAGTTTACAGTTTGTGGAGGTTTCAGTCCATAATCAGCTGCTGGCTCCAAGGCAGGATGGCATGGCAGAGGGACAACAGTTCACAGCAGCAGAAGAGAGCGAAAGCAACAAGAACAAAAAGGGGAGGAGCAAAAGGGGAGGAAAGAAGACTCTTTCTGTCCCTTATATTGTATGTAGGCCACACCCACTTGGGTGCTGCACTTACACCCATAATCCTAGCATTGGACCATGAATCATTCACAGACTCTAGAAGCCTGACCCCATCACGACATGAGGCTTTGGGGGGACACCTAGACTCAAACCATAACAGAGGCTCTGTGTATTGAGGGGTAGAAGTCAGTAAGTCGAGACTGTGCTTGACCTGGGGGTGCTCCTCAATTCTTAGGACATACTGGAGGCCCAAAGTAGCTTCACTATCCTGGCCCCTTAACTGTGAGGCAGTGATGGAGCGGGCAGAGGCAGCTGTCACTAACCTGCGCATGTGACTTTGATTATAAGGCCACCTGGGGTGTCTTTCTACCCACAAGGGCCAGAAATGACATCAGTACTCAAGGATTTGAAATACTGAAAGTGTTGGTGTTCAGCACACACAGATTATGGCTAGAACTGTCCATTTCTGAATTAGATAAAAGGTGTCAGAAGAATAAAAAAGTTGCTTTTGGCAAGTACGTATTATCTGTAGTGAAATAAAATGGAGATTGCAGCAAATACAACTCAATCTTCCATCTCAGAGGTTTATTAACTCTAATCCCACTAGAATCAGCAGCAGGATCTGCGAGTGTAATAAAATGGAGTCATTTTTCATAATTTTTTTCTCAAGGACTTGTAGTATACAAACAGCAATACTTCATAAAAAAGCGAAAATTTGTTTACATTTCCCCTGCTAATTTATGACTATGTTTTGTCAATTTGTGTTTCTGGACATTGTGGCTTTGACCTCACTTTAATTCAGAGATAGGATAACAAATCCATGTGACGTATCTTTGCCTCCTGATCTCTTACAGACATTATTTTTCAATCACTAAAATCTTGGCCAATGAGCCTGGATGTTGCATTAGAATCTTTTCCTCCTCAGCAGTCCAAGCAAGGGAGAAATTGGGCTCAAAACCTAGTTGCTATCCTTAGATGAGGAATAGGCATTTTTTCTGAAGTACAGCAAGATAAATATTTATTTCTCAGAATTGCAACAGATAAATTCTCAAGAACTGTCTCCTTATGGGACAGAGGAGAACATTCTCGTTCTTTCAGAGGCTGTGAAGAAGGAATGGTAATAGTAACAGAAACCATCGCATGATGATGATGATGATGAAGATGAAGATGATTTCTCAGCACTCCCATTAGGCTGCTCCTGTCTACTCCCAGTAACTCATTTACTGTTTTTCTTTCTTTTCATTGTTAGAGATTAAACCCATGGCCTTATCACTGAGCTACATCTGCCACCTATTTTTTATGTTTCATTTTGAGACTGGATTTGCTAAGTCACTAAATTGTCTAGGCTGGGCTTGAACTATTTTTTATTAGATAAATATTTTATTTATTTTTCTTTTTTATTAGTATATGATTGCAATACATAGTGACTAACTTCACAGTACGAAGTTGGTACATATATATTGCATCTTTTTAAAAATCTTACTTTATTTGTACATGATTACAATACATGAAGTTGATAGTCATTTTAAGGGGTAGGTACAGGGACATAACACGTCTTGTTTTTTATTCCCCTCAGCCCCCACTCACCTCTCTCCTTCCATCTCTTGATCCCCTTACCCCATTTTTAATATTATTTTTAAGATTATTATTTTTAGCTCATATTTCTAATATGTAATGCTTCCTTCATTGTGGGTATTTGGTGCATGTATATGATACCTGTTAAATATTTTTACTTCCTCTTCCCCTCTCTTTGACCCCTTTGCAAAAGATCTATCTCCCTGTTTCCTTCCATTAATCCTTTATTTTACCTAAAGCAAATGAGAAGCACTATCTAGCAGTGGTGGAGCCCATGGCCTGCGTGCTGCATGCAGTAAGCATGCAGAGCTCTGTCAGTGCTCGAGCTGAGTCATCCCAGCAGCTGAGAATTAAATATTCAGGTTTAATCGCAGTGTTGGCACTTTGTCATAAATAAGTGGGTTTTGGGTTGCAGTTTGGGTATGTGGTCTCTAAAAGTTTCACATCACTGCAAAATGGTATTTTTTATGGCTTGTATCTAGATGTCCCCCCGAGAGCCTCACGTGCTCATAGGTGGGGCTTTTCAGAGGTGGCTGGATCTAGGGTTCATGGGTAGGGATTAAGGGTGTGTGATAACTAAATTAGCCCACTGATTGGTTTATCATAGTTCTGGGTGTGGATAATGGGAGGGCCCATTTTGGGTGTGGGTGGGACCATCCAATAGGCTCATAGCTTGGATTCCATAAAAGTTTGGAAGGCTCACTGCTTTGCTGCCTCCTGCTTGCCCTACCATAGACCGATTCTCTTCTGCTGTGCCCCTCTGCCATGCTGCCCTTTCTAGGAACCAGGTGACTATAGATTGAAACCTCTACAAACTGTGAGGTAAAATGAACCTTTCTTCCTTTAACTTGTGGGTGTCAGTTATTTTGTCTCAGCAATGAAGAAGTAACTAAAATGCTATTTAGGCTTGTGCACCTGATTTTTCTTAACATTGTATTTTCCAGGTGTATACATTTTCCTACAAATGCCTTGAATTTATCCTTCTTTCTGCTGAATAATATTTTATTAACCCACATTTTCTTTAGGCATCTGTCTGCTGTCAGACATACATGATGCTTCCAGGATTTAGCTATTATGAATTGTGGCACTATAAACACTGGTATGCATGCACTGCAATACGACATCTTTAGTTCTTTGGGGAGGGTATCTAGAAGGGGACTAGCTGGGTTGAATGGAATTTCTAATTGTATTTCTTTGAGGAATCTTCATACTGATTTTCATAGTGGTTGTACTAGTTTACATTCCGACCAGGATTCCTGTTTCACTACATCTGTACCAGCATTTGTTATTACTTAATTTCTTGATAATTGCCATTCTTTCTGGTATAAGATGAAATCTTAGAGTTGTTTTAATTTGCATTTCTCTAATGATAAGAGATACTGAACACTTTTTCATATCTTTATTGGCCATTTATACTTCTTTTGAGAATAGTCTATTTTGGTTACCCTTTTTTTTTTTTTGGTATCAGGGATTGAACTCACAACCTCATGCCTGCCAGGCAGTCACTTATGCCACTGAACTAAATCCCCGGCCCTATTTTTTGAGACAGGGTCTCACTATGCAGTTCAGGTTGGTCTTGAACTCACTTTGTAGGCCAGACTGTTATCCAACTTACAATGATCCTCCTACCTCAAGGTTTTCCATATTTTGATTGGATCTTTCATTTTGAGTGGTCTAACTTTTTTGAGTTATTTATACATTCTAAATATCAGTCCTCTGTCTGAGGAATAGCTACCTCCTGGTTTTCTATGGTCTATCTTTTAATTTGCTTTTTAAATTATTTATCCTTTAGGTTTCTTGTATAAGAGAAACCACATGATATATAACCTTCTGTGTCTGATGTATTTTGCTTAGCATTATGGTCTTAGGTTGTTTTTGTTTTTTTGTGTTTTTTTGCGGCACCAGAGATTGAACTCACAACCTCGTGCCTGCCTGACAGGCATGTAAGCTGCTGAGCCAAACTCCCAGCCCTTAGCATTATGGTCTTCTAAAACTTTTTTATTTTAAAGAGAGTAAAACAAAACAAAACAGAATAAAGCAAATCCGAACAGAACAATGCAAGTGATACAGGATTTCAAAACAAGACAACAGGAAATCAACAATGGTTACCATAATATCCCTTGCTTTCTTCAAAATAGCTGTCCATACCATCACATACAGTAAAATCAAGCAAAACAAAACAGAACAAAACCAATCAAAACAAATGCAAAACAAGACAACAGGAAATCAACAATGGCTACCATAATGTCTCTTGTTTTCTTCAAAATTGATGTACATATCTTCACATATAATAAAATCAAACAAAAAATAGAATAAAACCAATCAAAACAAAAGAATGGAAGCATTAGAGGACTTGAAAACAGGATAACAGGAAATCAACAATGGCCTCCATAATGTCTCCTGTTTTTTTCAAAATAGCTGTCCATACCTTCACATATAATACAATCAAACAATGCATATAAACTAAAACCAATCAAAACAAAAGAAGGAAAGCATTATAGGACTTCAAAATAAGATAACAGGAAATGAACAATGGCTACTATAATGTCTCTTGTTTTCTTCAAAATAGCTGACTATACTGTCACATGTAATAAAATCAAATAAAACAAAACAATAAAACTAATCAAAAGAATGAGAGCATTATAGGATTTCAAAACAAGATGATAGGAAATCAACAATGGCTAGCATAATGTCTCATTTTCTTCAAAATAGTTGTCCGTACCATCACACATAATAAAGTCAAAGAAAATAAAACAAAAAAACCAATCAAAACGAAAGAATGAAAGCATATAGGACTTCAAAACAAGATAACAGGAAATCAACAATGGTTACCATAATACATCTCATTATCTACAAAATAGCTGCCTATGCTATCAGACACTGTAGAATCTAACAAAATAAGACAAAATAAAACCAAACCTAACAAAATTTTGAAAACAATACAAGAATTCAAAACAAGATAATAGGAAATGAACAGTGGTTACCACTTTCCCTTTTTAGGCGTTTCCTCCCCTATCGCTTTCATAATATCTATTGTGCTTTTTGGATCCAACGAACTCCTTTAGTTTTTTATGCTAGGGAGATAACTTGGTGTTCACTTGTATGAGTCCACATCATTTTACCTATGAGCATGATCTCCAGTTGCATCCATTTACCTACAAGAGCTTCGAGATTATCCTGCTTTATAGATGGGTAGCTTTCCATTGTATGAAAATACCTTCTTTCTTATCCATTCTGTGGTTGATGGGCAAGTTACCCTATCTTTTTTCAGGTTTCTTGTCACATGGAACAATTATTTTCTCTCTTGTGATTTTCAGTCTACAAATTTCCTTACAAGTTAAATGTGTTTCTTGTACACAGCATAATGATGGATCTTGTTTCTTGATCCACTCTCTGTGTTTCTTTTTATTGGTGAGTTGAGGCCGTCTACATTAATGGTACCACCAGCATGCATTGGTTCATCTCTGCAATGCTATCCTCCTGCTGTTGGCCCCCCACTTTTCCCCTTCATTCAATTGCCTGTCCTGTTTGGCGATCCTCCTCTGCTGCTGTTCCTGAAACTATGGTCATCTTTATCTCTCTCTAGAATATCCTTCAGCACTCTCTGTAGGGTTGGTTTGGTGGTCACAGATTTCTTTATAACATTTTGATCTTAAGATTGTGGACTTGAATTTGTGATCATCCAACCTTAGTCTTTCAGAGTGCTGGTATTACAGGCATGTACCACCACATGGCTCATTTACCAGTGTTTTTATAACTGGAATCTTATTGATGAGCTATGGGGCTCTCAGCCAAATGTAACAAAAAGAGCATTGTGCGTCAGATCTCGTTCTGATTCCGTTAGTTTCCTTGTGAATCACTTGACAGATATCTTCTTCAGACAAAGCAAACTGAGGGGAAACAAAAGAATTCTGCAGTTTGGGGAGACTAAGGGAATCAGTATTAGTAAACAAGTCGGTGACTAAATGAACATTTCCAAAAATGGGTTCTAGAAAACTGTTCTCCAAGTGCTCATAAGAGTCTCTGGTTTAAAGGGTTTTGTGATCAACTATGTCTTTGAAATGCTGGTCAGTGAAAGTGAAACAATGCAGGAATTCTCAGAACTCTAAATGTCAATAGGTCTTGTGAATCTTCTAAAGGGTGATTTAAATACAGTTTATTCCAAATTTATTTGATCACGTATTTTTTGACTTTTACAGTTTAACTTACGAAAATTTTAAAGTTGGTATTTTTAAAGCTGGTATTATAAAGAACACATTTTACGCTGGTCTGAACTCATTTTATAGATTATGAAAATTAAGTTTGAAACATGTTAATGTGACTTTCTCAAGGTGTTGTAGGATGGTGTTTAGGGTAGGATTCGAGTCTTCATGAGGCCAGTGCTTGGGCCACCACATTTTGTGTAACTGATTGGAGAGCTGTAAGCACCTTAGATACTTAAAAAAAAAGACATACTTGATTAGTTCCTCCTCTTTTAGGTCAGTTATTAGTTGTTAGGGCTTAGATCTTAAATATCTTATAAAAGCTATTGTTGAAGGCTTGATTGCTAGTCTGTGGTGCTACTAGAAGGTGGTAGAAACTTCAGGAGAGGGGCCTAGTAGATGGAAGTCTGGTCATTGGATGTACCCTTCAAGGGAATATTGGGACCTATGACTTTTTTGATTCTTTGCAAGCAACTCTTCTTCATGATGTTCTGCCTCACTACACACTGAAAAGTCATGGGCTGACTGACCATGGATTGAAACCCTTGAAGTTGGGAGCCAAAATGAACCTTTCATCTTAATGAGTTTACTTTGTCAGGTGTCACAGCTAGGGAAAGCTAACATGTTCGTGTAGTATGCACTATAAGTAGGAATGGCTAAAGTGAAATTTTAGAAAGACGATATCAAGCCCAGCTGATTCATCATTTGTTGCCAGCAGAGGCTGTCAATGAGAAGTCTTTGTTGTGCTTGCTGACTGTATTCATCAGCTTTCTATCACTATCATGCATTCCTGAGATAATTAGTCTGGAAGATGAGAAGTTTTGTTTTGGCTCATAGCTTTAGAAGTTTCAGTCCATAGTCGGGCAGACACATTGCCTGTGGCAGCATATCATGGTGGGAGCAGGTGGCAGAGTAAACTACTCACACCATGGCCAGGAAATGAAAAGACAAGGAAGAAGGGGCTGAGGTTGCACAGTTCCTTTTAGAGGCACACACCTTTAGTGACCTAGGACATCTCAGTAGACCTGACCACCTAGAGCGCCACCCTGGGGACCACACTTTTGATCCATAGGCCTTCAGGAACATCCAATACTCAAACCATAGCACTGATGTCTTTATGAAAAATGAGTTCTGTTAGTTTTGTTTTTAAGTAGCAATACACAACCTTTTAAATCAGTTCAGAACTTTTTCATTGATCCTGGCTAGTCTGCATCTTGTTGACAGTTGGTGTCTTAAATTGTGAGTTCTGTGAAGGTATAGAGGAGGTTTGAGGCATCTTTTTGGACCTTAAACAAAGACAGCAAAGAGCCGTCGGTCTTAACATCTCCTTGAAGGGCACACACCACTCACTGGATTTCCTCCTGCTGGGCCCCACCGCCTAAAGGTCCTACCACCTCCGAGTAAGTGCTTATTAAAATATTTGCAAATGTGGTGTTCCCCTCAGAAAAATCCCTTACCTAGACTGTGAGACCCCATAGTGTGTGACACTACGGGATGACTTTTTCATATCCTGAGCATCAGTGAAATTAATGGATTGTGGCCATTTTCTAACAGTCTTTTGAGACATCTCCCAAGGTCTCTGTTTCCTTTCCAGAGATGGACTGTGTATCTCTTGGTCCAAACAAAAAATACTTAATATGATAAAACCCTTTGAGGAACACTTTTATTTAAAAATTATGCTTTCTTACTATGAACGTCCTTCCACATATTAAGAAGCTTATACTTTGTGTCTCAAATAAAGCAAAAGAGAAGAGTTTGACTGACACTATGGTGTCATCATTTCTACCCTGAGACATGTTTTAAAAGGCATCAGATTAGCCCTCGTCTTGGGGGATGGTGGGCTAATGGTACTTGCAAGACTTTTCTGTCTTACGTTTTGCCAGCCCTGAGGCTCAGGAATGTTGAGATTCTTGAAGGATCTCAACTTTTTCAGACGGTAGGAGTACTGCAGGAAAGTGTGGATTTAGTTTAGTGTTGCTGCTGACAGACAATAAGGCTGTGTTTGCTAGTTTCTTTTGGTTTCTGTCCTGTAATTTATGCTACAGTGTGATAAAAGTCCATTTAGGCCAGATAGGAAGTAACTCAAATTTGGTGGATTTCAGGATGAGATAGTGGACCACTGAGCTCTCCATGTTTTGTTAGAATTCAATAGACTTGATGGCGCCTCATCATGGTGTTCCTAGGTTGGTGGTGTTTGGTCTTTGTGTTCTGTGTATCGAGTTACTCCAACACTTAGTGAATTGTGCTTGTAGACTCTATGGATCAAGAAATGAGCCTCAATTATGCTTATCTAGGGGTAGCTTATCTCTGCTTTAGGAAGTAAGGGTCTTCACTTGAGAAGACCCATGAGATGGTGGTGATACAACTGCAAGAGCTGGGATTCCCTAAATGTTCATTCCTGCACATACCTAGTGCCTGGACCAGATGATTCAGTCTACCTATGGCCTCTCCTGTGAATTAGCTCCTTCATATAGCACGATGGCCCCAGAGTAGTTGGATTTGTGCTGTGGCTCCAAGCTCTAGGCACAAGTGATCCGTGAACAAGGTGCAGGCTGACTCACCTGTTGAGCCCCAGCCTCCAAAGCCATCTGAATCAATTCTGCTCTGCCCTGTTGGTTGATGTGTTTACAGTCCTGCTTGGTTTCAAGGCTGGGGAAATTAGACTTCACCCAGTGATGGGGAGTTGCTGCGTCCTTCTCTAGCCATGTTCTGTTGACAAGGTCCAAACATGGAAGGAAATAGACCCATGTTCTGTTGACAAGGTCCAAACATGGAAGGAAGACATCTTCTAAGAAAAGGCCGCAGCATAAAAATTGGCTTTGTGGGAATGGGTTAATGTTTCTTGGGAACTACTGTGTTAACTTGTGCTCTGATCCAGTTTGGAAAATTTCTCTTCTTTCTTTCACATGCACAAAATCAGTAAACAAAGTACAAACTCCCTAAGAACAAAGGGATAGTAAATAAAATGTTTTTCTACAATTAATGGTGTAGTGGTCTGATACCGACTCAGACCGACAAGGCCAAGGCCAGATTGAAGTTTGGAAGCCTTTAATGATAATAATAATGATCAGCTGACTGGGTCTGCCTGGGAACCTCCATGCAGAGAGGCCAACATGCTACTATGTTTTGTCTTTTAAGAGAGACAGGGTAAATCACACATCCTTGCAGCTGCAAGAACATCACAGGGGAATGGGGGGCTAAATCAGGACTGAATATGGTCTTGTGTTTTGCAGGCTTTTAGCTAGGCTACCACAATGGAACATTTAGAACAATTCAACCCCCTATATTATGTTAGACCTCCCTAAATCAAGACTGATATTTTAAAACAATTGTTAAGATTTTTTCCCATAGGTAAATAAGAGAAACTTGATTCAATGAATTGAAAACCAATCAGTAATCTATTAGCAGCCAAAATACACTTCAAGGTCTTTAAGTATAAACTTTCTGCCTATGCTGACAAATCATGTAACCATAGAAACCATGTAACCATAGAAACACCTGTTGATCTCATTCTTGTTATCTAAACTTTCAACCCTTGCTAAAGAAAAAGTACAAATTATTCTGTTAGCGCTTGCAAAAGAGTAGTAGTAGCAGCAGCAGTAGTAGAAACAATAAACAAAACAGATTCACGCAGTCTCTGAGCTGTTTGTGTGTCTGTTCTCCATGCGCTGATGCTCAGCCCACCTTCGGGGACTCTATGGACCTAGCCTGTCTGGACCGCAGCAGAGAGTCACATAGTAGAAAAGCAAGTTGCAGCT
The DNA here is from genome assembly GCA_004363535.1 of Dasyprocta punctata. NCBI lineage: Eukaryota > Metazoa > Chordata > Mammalia > Rodentia > Dasyproctidae > Dasyprocta > Dasyprocta punctata. The sequence goes on along the minus strand of RJWM01009918.1, from coordinate 990 downwards.
ATATTCAGAAAATGCAGTCTTCTACCCCTCTCTTATGAGTCCAGAGTGAGGGGGATCTAGGGTGAACAAGATGTGATAGCTTACAATGTGTGAGCTAGGTAAGATCCTAGGTTTCCTGCTGGTAATTCAAATTTCCTGGCATGGCGTTGCTTCTATAATAGGGAGCTCCAGAGGGAGTTGTGACTCTTAAGTCAATTAGCACACTAGCTAGCATTTAACAATCAATCTGAAATGCTAACTACCCGAGGCAGTTGCTAGTTCCTATGCACTTTTTCTGTAAATTAGAAAAAATTTCCTTCTGAATATGGGAGAAGGAATGGCAGAGTACCCCCATTCCTCATGAGACTCTTGCAGAGCATACACAGAACAACTAAACATCACAATCCTGGTAACTATTATTTTGTAATTGATTTCATCATTTAAAGAAATTGTCAAATCATGTAGCAGTCTTCATGCCAAGGGTCCTCCTGATTGCCTTCTCCAGTGTTCATTCCTAGTTGCCCTTTTCACCTTGCCTCTGTTTTTGCCCTTTTTCTTTCAATCGCCCTCATTTCTGCAGTCATCTGCAGCTCTCTCCTCAGTTGGTGAGGACAGTACTTGTTCCCTGACATGCTGATGGCTTAGAGAGCTGAATATACATTTAAGATATTTGTGAATAATTTTTAAATTTCTGATTTTAGTCACAACATTAATTTATTACCTATTTTTTTTAGTACACATTTGTAATACATAATGTTTGCATTCCTTGTGGGGAATTGGTTAGTATATGTAATACAACCTTTTTTTTTTTTTGAGGCAGGGTCTCACTATGTAGTCTAAGCTGGCCTCAAACTCACTGTATAGCTCATGCTGGCCTCAGGCTTGCAGCAATCTTCTGTCTCAGCTTCCTGAATTCTGGGATTACAGGTGTGCCACCACTCCTTGCTATTGCAGGTCTCTTCTGGCTCCATATGAATTTTAGGGTTGCTTTTCCTAGATGTATAAAGTATG